>JAYEPQ010000020.1:13646754-13916754 GCA_036321105.1 Dracaena cambodiana | reverse complement strand
ATGAAAAAGATGGGATACAACCTAGCCGAAGGCAGGGGTTGAATTTTGAAAAAGGAAGAAGAACTATGATACAACCCATTGTTCTAAAAGAAAAAATGTCATATTATTGTAATAAAACTGGCAAGAGGTTAGGATATGTAACCATTTCTGAAATCCTTTCAGAAACAAATTCTATAAAACTTCAACATAATCATTTATCTGAATCATTATGTCGGGATTCAAATGTAAGTGTTGGAGCTATTTTTCAAGAAGTATCCATCAACATGGTCTCCATAGACCATAAAGAAGAAGATGAAGAATTGCCACAAATCAAGGATGATTCCTGGTCAAAACATTTAAACATGAAATGGAAAGTTCAGTTAGAACAACATGAACCTCCAACTGAAGATAAAGTGTTCCAAATACATATCGGTGATGAAACTAATTCTTAACCCATTTATAAGCGAAAATTTATTTTCTGAAAAAAAAGAAGAATTAATTTCTCTTATTCGAGAATACATCGATATTTTTGCTTGGAATTACGAAGACATGTCAGGATTAGATCCAAAAGTGGCGATGCACAAGTTGAACATTCGACCAGATGCGAAACCCGTTAACAACAACAATAGAAGTTCCTTCCTTAAATAATAGAAGCTATTGAAGCTGAAATTAAAAAGTTAATTGAGTCAGGCTTCATTTGTGTAACGCTCTCTTTTTTCAGCTGCTTCCCAAAATGGAGGACGCTAGTTAATACTTGCACTAGACAACCCAACAGTCACAGGATCTTGGAATAACTGTAACTACTGCTACAATCAGATGAATAAATAACACATCTGAAACTGAAAATGTTTCATTTATACAAAGAGTTAGCTACATAAGATGTCACACTATTCTGAATATGAATATAAAAGAGAAAAACAGTGTCCAAATAAAAAAAAATATAAACAAACATATACGAAGAATCTCTAGAAGGTATTTCACTTGCCTACTGTCGCTTGGTGTGGTAAATGAAGTACGGGTTTTTAGTTGGGGCTGATTTTCCTTCTCTACTTTCTAAACCTAGGTTCGAAACCCAGAGGATTAAACCCAGCAAGTAACACAAGAAAAATATATATGTACTACCACAGTACTGGAGATAAAAGTATGCAATTAAATCGTGATAGTGTTAAACATGTCACGTGAATAATGAAAAATAGAATAAGCAAGACTGTGCATGTCATTTGCAATAGCAGGTAAATATCTTGTAAAAATGTCAAGTTTAGGTCAAGTCCTTATTAACATTTGAAATTAAATGTTGGATAAGATAGCACACAGTTTTTCGTATTGTAAAAGTGCCCGTGCATACCCAGGACCCGACCTCAATATTCATGGCACTGAACCATAACATACTGCTAGGCACTACAATCAATTTCCTACTGTATCATAGTAATGGGCATATCACTCGGGGTATCAATTATCAACTGGTGATCGAGTAATCACTCAGGCTGCTGCAGTACAAGAATCTCGGCCATAATCAATAAGTTGGCCAACAAGTTTCTTATACAATACAGTTCTTATTCATCATGTAGTTTTTTCAATCCCCATGTCAATAATACACGATATACATGAATTAATGGAAACACGTGGCTTGTCACGTCAAACTATGTACATATTCTTATCACGAGAAATAAGAGTTCAGGAGTCAAGATTCAAAATCATATACACACGTATCACAAAAATACTTCATGTCATGTAATTAGGATACAAGAAACTTGTTATCATATTCCCATTAATGATCATGCTCATCGTGTATTAAGTATTCAATTAATTCATATAAATATATCATGTATTGGATTCAAGTGTATATATACCATGAATTACGTGTCATGTATCATATAAACTGCACCATTCATGCAAGAATCATGTAATACAATATATCATTAACAATTATCACACGTCACGCATCATTTTATCCATCGTATAGTTTCTTCCATCCTGAGTTCATAATACATTATGCACATGACTCATAAACATCATAACATGATTTATTTTATTTTATATATGTTTGCTTATTTTTCTTTCCTTTCTTTATTTATTTTTTGAATTTGCCCGAATACCTTCTTAGCCCAAGTCAAACTCTCATACAAATATCTTCCTAGCCCAAACTTGTACAAATACCATCTTAACCCAAATTTAAGAAGTTCGTTTGTAAAATATTACCTCCCTTTTAACAAATGAAGACCTTCTTAGCCCAATTATCTAGTGCAAAACTTAACAATTTGACATGAAGTTGAATCGTATACACACTATTTGCACTTGGTTTCTGTTAACAATACTGTTATCTTAGTGAGATATATTTGCACTAGGCTGGCCCAACTTCTATAATTTTGCATGGGCCTAATTATTTCTGATTTTATGTGGAAAGTGGCCCATAAGTCCATTAATATTGATTATTCAAGACTTTCTCTTGAGTGTGACTTATTAATAATTTACGCTTGGCTAACATGATCACTGACATAGCGCCCACGGTGCCCAAACAAAAGAATGTTAGCCAATCACTTTGTAAAAACAGTTTTGTTCATGGAGAAACTATGTCACTTTGTAAAACAGTCTTGTTCATGATCCTTGTTTCTACTTTGCACCCAACAGTTATTATTATTATTATTTTATTTTTATTTTTGTTTTTTTTCCTGTTTCACTGTTACATGCAAAACTGTTTTGCTGTTGTATGCAAATTTATGCAACAGCAAGCCCATGCAAAATCCTTTCAAACTCATACAACAATCTCTATCCCAAGCCCATGCAATTTTTTTTTTATGGCGGAAATTTATTTTCCATATGTAAATTTTTTTCCTCCTTTTTGTATTTTAAAAATAAGCAAATATTATCATATTTATATATATTAAAGTTGACCCCTAATCAGATTCAGTTCTCAATATCAATCAATTAATTAAAATATAAACCAAGCAAATTTGTAAAATAAATCACGCATACAAATATAAATTAAATAAAGGTATAGCAGTGTTACTTTTCTCGGCTTGGTCTCAAATCTTCGGTTTGATTTTTCTTTCTTCTTTCTCTTTCTCTCTTTTTTTTCTTCTCTCTTTTCTTTTTCTCTGCTGCTGGGTTCTGGCCGAAGAACAGAGGAGAAGAGGAGAGTGAGTGAGGGAACAAGGAGAGGAGAAATAATTCGGTGGCATTGATGTAATTTTCATTCACCCTCTGATCCTTTAGCCACATTACTAAATTTTCTTCTTCTATTGACAACACACGATACAGCTCATCACATGCATAACCCAGTTCAGTCGACCTTATAATTGAGGTGTGCCCGTAGAAATTTGTGATAGAAGTGGTGTGCATATAAATTAACTCCCAATTTATTTAATATTTTATTATTTACGGTTCCGATGAACGTTTTTCAAATACTACCAAAATTATGCAGGACGTAGTACTCGACGAGAGGAGTACTAGAAAATTATCCGTTTGTAATTTTGGTGTCCAAAATAAATGAACCAAAATTTCGAAATAATTAGAAGGATAATTTTAATATTATTAAATCAGCAATTTTGGAGCTATTTTCAGCCTCATAAGGAAAATTTTTAAAATTTTTAAATATTATAAAACTAATTATTGCGAAGGCTGAATGTCATTTGGAGTTACAGATTTTAAGTTACATCTACCGAAAGTTATTTCGGTATCCAAAATTGACTTCGGTAGCCTTATTTTGCATGACTGGACTCAAAAGAGCAATACAGATAACTCAAAGTTTGGAATATTACAATTTGTGAAGAACAACATCCTGATTGGATTGCAAGTATAGTCCCTGTGACTAAGAAAATTGAAAAAAAATTAGAGTTTTCATACATTTCAGAGACCTGAACGAGGCATATCTAAACATAGATGTCATGATCGATAATACTTGTGGCTATGAACGGATGTTGTTCATAGATAGATTTTCAGAGTACAATCAAATTAATATGTCTCCCAATGACAAGAAGCATATGCCTTTTTGAACACCACTGGAGGTGTACTATTATATAGTTATACCTTTCAGACTAAATAATGCTGGCGTCACATATTAACGCGCCATGAACACCATATTCTAAGAGCATCTCCAGAAAATGGTGGAATATTATGTGGATGATTTAGCTATCAAAAGCAAAAGCAAAGATAATCATCTTCATGATTTGAGAGTGGTATTCAATCTCATGCAGAAACACCAGTTTAAGATGAATCCAACTACATTTTTTCTGAAAATTTCTAGTGGAAAGTTTATTGGATTTATAGGAACTTCCTAGAGAATTCATTTTGATCTAGACAAGATTAAAGTAATTCAAGACATGTATCAAAGAGTTGAAAGGACTACAGGAAAGGCTAGCATATCTCATCTGGGATGATACTAGTCAGAAAGCTTTCGAAAAAAATTAAGGAATATCTCATGAAGCCACCCGTCCTTGTAGCTCCAATAACAGGAATACCTTTTCTGCTATATGTAAGAGCCATGGACTATTCTTTGTGAGCTTTGTTAGCCCAAAAGAATGAATTTGAACATGAACAAGTCATCTACTATTTAAGTAGAATGATGGTCAGAGCTGAGCATCGATATAACCCAGTGGAAAAAAATGTCTAGTTATGGTGTTTGCAGTATAGAAAATATGACACTATTTGGTAGGACAAACAATCCACGTTATATTGAGAGTTAAT
This sequence comes from Dracaena cambodiana, assembly GCA_036321105.1. Lineage (NCBI taxonomy): Eukaryota > Viridiplantae > Streptophyta > Magnoliopsida > Asparagales > Asparagaceae > Dracaena > Dracaena cambodiana. Next base: position 13,912,092 of record JAYEPQ010000020.1, on the reverse strand, counting down.
CCATTAAGAATATTAATGACCAAACTAGGATCATTAAACTCAAGACTATCTAATTGGGCTATCCTGCTATCGCAATACGATATGCACTTCATAACAAAGGTCAATTTTCAAGTTATAGCTGATTTCTTAGCTGAGCATCCAATTCTGGCATCTTCAAAACGGTACAAAGATATCCCTGATGAAATAACTAAAAGAAGCACAATTCCAAGAGATGACACTCCACAAGAAACTGCTGAAGCAAATATCATTATTGAAGAAGTCTGACAACTTTTCTTTGACGGTGCCTCCAGAATGGGATCCAAAGGAAAGATGGTAGCAGCAGTGGGGGTTATCTTTGTCTCTCCTCACAACCATATCATCCCTCGAGCATATTCACTAACAGAGTCATGCTCTAATAATGTTGCTAAATACAATATCTTGATGATTGGTCTAAAGATAGCCAAACAGTTAGGAGTGAAATACTTAGAGGCATATGGAGATTCTCAACTTATTATCAACCAAGTCAGGGGAGAATATGAAGTCAAGAACGAGGATCTTTTGCCATGTTACCAAGCAATCATGAAAATAGCTGACAACTTTAGCGGTTTCTATATTAGTCGTGTATCACACCATTAGAATAGCTATGCCGACTCATTAGCTTCTTTAGTTGTCACTTTAGCATTGCCCAAGAATTCTAGTTAATGCATAACAATGGAAAGCAAGGAGTTATTCTGCCCCAAAAATGAACTCGAAGTGGATTTAAATTCAGAAAAGGAACAAGAAGCATACAAAATATTTGCTCTTGAGTCTGATCTCGAACCAAGAGATTGGCAATTTCCTTATATAGATTACATTCTTTATTGAATATTTCAAGAAGATCCTAAAGAAATAGCAACAATTTGAAGAAAGACTATTCGATTTTATTATAATGTCGAAGTTCAGACATTATATAGAAATCTTATGATGGAATCCTTTTTGCTACCTTTCTAACAAAGAAGCCCAAGAAACACTTGAAGAAGCTCATAGCGGTATCTGCGGAGCACATCAATCAGGACCAAAACTCTGAGATAGACTCCAAAGAATGGGATATTACTGGCCAAGATGATGATAGACGCAGTTGCTTATGCTAGAAAATGCAGGATCTATCAAATATATGCAGACTTCACACATCAGCCACCTGAATATCTTTATCCAACGACTATGTTGTGGCCATTTGAAATGTGGGGAATGGATATTATTGGGTTAATTTCGCCACCATCTACAAGAGGTTACTAGTTCATATTGGCCATAGTAGATTACTTTTCAAAGTGGACTGAAGTTGTTCGCCTAACTGAATTAAAGACATCATACTTGATCATATTCATCAACATCATATCATAAACCGCTTTGGGGCATCTAGGAGAATTGTTTATGACAACGGACCTCAATTCATGAGTCCGTCATTATCTAGGTTTTGCAACAAATACCAAATTAAAAGTATAACTTCATCTCAATATTATCCTGCAACCAATGGTTTAGCAGAAGCCTTCAACAAAACCATTGTAAAGTTCCTTAAAAAGTTCATTTCATCCAACCAATGTGATTGGGATGAAAAGTTTGGAGAATAAATCTGAGCATACCAAACAACTGTCAGGACAATTACGAATGCTACACCTTATTCTTTGGTGTATGGATCCGAAGCAGTACTTCCTTTAGAGATCAAGATTCCGTCATTACGAGTCGCATTAGCAACTAAAATGACACAGGAAGAGAAACATCGGTAAATACTTCTACAGTTAGAAGTCCTCGATGACAAGTGTCTTGAAGCACAACAGAGTATTGAACTTTATTAAGCTCAAATTTCCAAACCCTTCAATAAAAAAATCAAGTAGAGAACTTTCAAGAAAGGTGATTTGGTCCTTTTAGTAAAAAGACTGATCATAACCAATAAAATATCCAAGGAAAAATTCTAGCCAATATGGAAAGGATCTTATCATTGACGTAGTCTATTCAAATAGCGGATACCAGTTGGTAAAACTGAATGACCACAAGATAATAATACCGATCAATAGAAAATTTCTTAAGAAATATTACTCTTAATGTAATATTCAAGAAATCCATCATAGAAGTGTCTATCATCCTTCTCTTCTTGTAGTTTGCCTTGAAGCACATTTGCTTGAAACTCATGGTCCTTTCTGCACCACCGCATACTTGAATCCTAATTTCGGTACAGAATATATAAGTGGTAATATTGAAAAATCCAACTACCAATTCCTCCAATGGGGAAATCCAATTAATTCAAAGTGATCATGGCCAAGCCTATTATTCGGTCTCCAATGAATGTTAAAGGAGATTTTGATAGGTATAAAGAATTCCAAACTGCTCAAAGGCAGAATGGATTGTATACAAATAGTTTATGTAATAGTAAGAAGCAATCAAGTTAAATATTGAGCGGTTTAAGATACATATCCTCTTCAATAATCCTTTATTGTGTTTTTGACCGGATCAGCTAATCCCCAACTGCTATTCAGAAATGCAGTAATAAAGAGATTTCATAGAGAAACTTTTTGTAATACTCCTTTCGAAGAACATGGCAAAAATTAATGCATTTCCTTACTACAAGCTATTCGGTGTATCCCTTTTGATATCTTGGAAAAGATATTATAAGAGTATCAAATCATGTGATATACAAACTTGAATTTTTTCCTCAACAAAAGAAAAAATTCAACACTACGATTTGATCATTGGTCAGCTCAAGCGGCTGAGCATATGAAAATCCTAAAGTGGTTAATGAATGTGTCTAATTCTTGACACTATTATCTCCAAAAGAGGACTAATTTGTCCACCAATCAAATAGAGTTCACCTACAAGAGAGAAGAACATTTCTGACCAACTCCATCAAAAATTTATAAGATAGGGTTCCTTTCAGAAGATTAAACTACAAAGCAAACTTCACAATGGTGCAGTCAGTATCTTGTTGCCTGTTATTTCATCAATTTTCCTAGAGGAGTATATAAAATAAATCCAAATTTATTCCTCCAAATTTGTCAAGTTAAAAATTACTTCTTACAAAACCAAATTTCATTTTCACAAAATTTGTCAAGTTAAAAATTTCCTCTGGCAAAACCAAAACTTCATTCCTCTAAATTTGCCAAGTTAAAAATTATTTTTGACAAAACCAAACTTCATTTCCACCAAAATTTATCAAGTTAAAATTATCTTTAATAAAATCAAATTCATTTCCTCCAAAATTTGTCAGTTAAAAATTTCCTGTGACAAAACTAAATTCCATATTCTACCAAAATGTGCCTAGTTAAAAATTATCTCTACAAGTTATACTACAAGTCACTAAACAACTAAAATTACAACTTGTTCAGGAAAGTTAATTATTACTTCTATCATATTCAAGAAAATTATTCATTCGTACAAATCTATTTGGACATTTGAATAACGAATCTATATTGTCAAGTTAATAATTACCTCTAGATAATATATGAAAGAGTCAATGATGTATGAAGTTAACAAATACCTTTGATCATCAACACCAAGTTCATTCATCAAGTTAACAGTTATCTCTGAATGAATGACAAGTTTTATCAAAACCACAAAGAAATTCAAAGTATTCCAAAATATCTTCAAAAAGTCAAAGAAATTTTGGAAACTTTGGAGGGGGTTTTGTTGATAAAAAAATCATGCATGAATCCTCATAAAAGTGGGAGTTACATCCCATTGAGTGGTTTGAAATGGTAGTTATACCTCATTTAATTGAAAATAAAAAATGGGAGTTACACCTATAATATCTCCAAATTAATTAGGGTTTAGATCCCCATAAACTCTTATAAAAAGTCACGAAGGCTAAAGGAGAGGGGGGACCTCTATATGAAGATCCACCTCTAGTATACGAAGAGTAGAGATTTTTATCTCTTAAAATATTTTATTCTTTCATACTTATCATTCAAAGATTTCTATCTCTTACAGAATCTCAACTTTTTCTTAATCTAGAGAATTTTATCTCTTAAAGAGTTCCACTATTTTATTTCCAAAGCCATGTAAGGCTACTTTAGGTCCAAGAGAAGATCTCAACTCTATTTTTCGGTGTTAAAATTATCAATGGAAAATATGGATGTTCGATATGAGTTTTATTATAGAATCTGGGGATAAATCTCTTGATAACTCTCTTGTTTCTCTTGAGATTTCAAGTTCTTAGAATATGACAATAAGGCGTAGAAGGAGATTTAAAAGATGCCCTGCTCATAATGGAGAGGTGTATTTATAGTTTCTTGGTGGTAGAGTAGAAGTTGGATTCCAATCCATATAGTTTCTCGATATATGATAGATTCTATTTTCTTTGAAGAGAGATTTCTCATTTGTAGTTGAATTTATGTTTCATATTTAAGGAAGATCGTGAATGACGAAGGATTCCTGAGTTTGGGTCTCGTGGGCTCCTGAAGCCCTTACTTTTGTAGGTTTGGAATGATCAAACTATGGATCAACAGTAACACTCCACTTCTGAGTTTATTTCAATGAATTCCTGGAGTACCAATAATTCTTCCAACTTGTTTTATGTGTCTGATCGGTCTTGTAAGTAGTTGTAACGCCCCGCACCCAAAAGACGGGAAGCGTCGGCGACGTATTATAAATAAATACGCCAAGCCTAAACTACTTTTAATAAAACTAGATGTTACCGCCACTAAACCACATATACATGTACTGAAAGAAAAATAGGAAAACAATAGACAAACTTTTTTTATTCCAACAAAATATTAAATAGATCAATAAAAAAAAAAATCCAAAGAAGAGTAGTACTTATTACAACTTGAAATTTTGAGTCTTGGAAATAATAAACTAAGTGGACGAAATAGTACGAAAGGATCAAATAAATAAAAAAAATTCCTCAAATGACGACTTACAAGGGAAATACTACCGATTGTCTCCTAACCCCTCGAAAAGTTATACCAATTGTAGTGGGTCTTCTTCCTCAATATCCTGCAAATTATCTGGGCATACCAAACCAGAGTCGTTAGAACGACCTAGCAAGTACTACAAAAAGAAAATGATAATACATAGGCACGTTATGTGTATATAGAACATAAAATTAAGTAAAATATTAAAATCATAAGAGTAACAACAAAATGTATATCTTTATGGAAGAAATAGAACATGAGTTAAATTGCAGATGTCTTGAGGATAAAATTGTTCGTCGCAAAAGTTTCTTCGCTTCCTCCCATTGAATTAACTTAAATTACAATGAAAGTGAACAAGATATAAAAAGAACAAACGAGAGGATTTTATACTTCAATCTCTCTCTTTTACAATAGTTGTGGGATCTGTGGCGATGGGATCTGTCAAGCAGTTCCTTTGGACGATCGGTACGTTGAAATCTTCTCTTTTGAAGATATCGGTCGAATATAGACGATCTTCTCTGGCTTTGATTTGTTCAAGGCTCTCTCGCGTAACTCGAACTTCTCAAGAACTCCAGAAAGAAGATGGTGATTTTCTCTGATCTTCACGAACTCAAGGCTCTATGCGTAACTTGAATTCTCCAAGATTTCAGAAGATGATCAGCAAAGGCTTCAAGGCTCTCTCGCGTACTTGAATTGCCAAAGGATCGATAGGAGGCTTCCGATGCCGAAAAGGAAGACCAAGCCTAGGGTTTCACCAGGAAGGTATTTATAGTCTCAGGTTAATGCAAGAGTTTCTATCTAAATAGAACTCGCATTCATCAAGGATTCCGATCAAATATCTTAGTTTTGATGGAATTCTGATTAGACTTGATTCGGGTATTTGGCTAAGCCCAGAATCATAATCTCAATCAATTTGAGATTCTGGTTATCTGCTTACGCGGAGCTTTAATCGCATCAAAACGCAACGCTAAATAACCAAAACGCGGAGCTAACGTGGAGCTATTGATCATCTCCGCGTTTTACTCAAACGCGAGGCTAATACAAGCCAGACTGCGGAATCAACGCGGAGCTATTAAACATCTCCGCGTTTTATTCAAATGCAGGGTTAATATAACCAAACGCGGGGCTAACGCGGAGCTATTGATCATCTCCGCGTTTTATTCAAACGCAGGGTTAATATAACCAAACGCGAGGCTATTGAATTAGCTCCGCGTTCTGTTGTGGAAAATCCTTTTAACTTAGAAATTTTCACTGCCAACAGAACCCCCTCCAAAGTTTTCAAAATGGCTTAGACTTCAGCAGATTTTTGAAATACTTTGGATCTTCAAACTGAAAACGCGGAGTTAGAATACCAAGTCTATCTCGCGTTATCTGCTCACTTACGCGGAGCTAATCAGCTTCACTTCGTCTTCAGTGAAATGAGTAATTACGTCATTAATTACCCTGAGTTTCCACGCCGAATACCAAGCGACGGAAATTCTGTTTAAATAGAGCTCCCGGCTCATCTTCTTCTTCATCTCATCCGAAGAATTTCTGAGAACTCGAGTGACTCACGAATGATCTTCAACTGATCTTCATTCAATTCTCCATAGGATGTCTCTCCAGAGGAGTTTGGCTTTTTGCAAGTTGGCCGGCGTTAATGGCAGCAGCCGTGAAGGTAAACGTAACAGCGAACCAGTCTATGCAGCGTCTTCCGAAGGTAAAAACCTCATCTCTTGGTTTTCTAAGAACCATTCTGAGATATTTTGGCTTGATTTTAATCCGGACGATTGCTTATCTTGTTGGCGAGATCGCCGTTTTATTGTGTCGTCCCTGCGCTTGAAACGCGGGGCTTTACTAGTAGTCTCAATGAATCCGCGAGGCTATCCTTGATTAGCAGTCGCTATAAATTGTGAGGCTATCTTTGATTAGCAGTCGCTATGAATTGCGAGGCTATCTTTGATTAGCAGTCGCGATGAATTGCGAGGCTATCTTTGATTAGCAGTCGCGATGAATTGCGAGGCTATCCTTGATTAGCAGTCGCCATGAATTGCGAGGCTATCCTTGATTAGCGGTCGCCATGAATTGCGAGGCTATCCTTGATTAGCAGTCGCCATGAATTGCGAGGCTATCTTTGATTAGCAGTCGCCATGAATTGCGAGGCTATCTTTGATTAGCAGTCGCCATGAATTGCGAGGCTATCCTTGATTAGCAGTCGCCATGAATTGCGAGGCTATCTTTGATTAGCAGTCGCGATGAATTGCGAGGCTATCTGTGATTAGCAGTCGCTATGAATTTGAAAGAGAAGGAAAGAGCAGAAAGAAATCTTGTCCCCCTTTACGCGAAGTTATCGCATCATCCTCTGCGTTTAAAGCGCGAGGCTATTTCTTCAACTGTGCGCGGAGTTAGCTTAGCTCCGCGTTTTCACTCTTTTGGAAACTCTGTTCCTTTTGCAGTAAGTCCAATCCTTTCTGAAGAGGAACGTATGTGGGTCCATCGATCTTCATCAGAAAAAGTAACTCTAAGGAAGTCAGAAGCATATACTTTACAACATAGTTGCAGGTTTCAAGCTCTGGCTCCGAGAGATAAACTCCAGAAGGGGCTGTAAATAAGGAGCTGCAGCACTTGCAGTGCAGAATTGCGCTTCAGTGCAGCACTTTCCTTTCCTCTCGTGCTTTATTTCGGATGACAGATCCTAATTGACATTTGCAGAGGAGATCTTTTGCATGTGAACCAGGGAACTGAGCTTCAACACCCCGTAGAGAAATCTTGAATTCTTTTGCATGTGAACCAGGGAACTGAGCTTCAACACCCCGTAGAGAAATCTTACTGTTCAGTTATTGACAAGTTGATCATGTAAAAGCTTTTGGGAGAGTTATAACTCCCTCTTTGTAATCTCTTCTTTCTTTTATAAATAAAGGCAAATTATTTTCCTCTCTATCTGTCAGCTTCAAGAATTTTGCTTGCTCAACAGACAGATGGTTAATAATTTTGGTAAAATAGTCTAAGGCACTTCTGCGCAACTTAGATGATCGGATAAGGATCATTTTAACTTAGATGGAAGCGCCTAATTGCACTCGTCAGAAAATCTAAGTTTTTCCATGAAAACGCGAAGCTAAGGCACAGGCTATCCTCGCATTTTGTATAGTTGCGCGGAGTTAATCAACCTCGCTTTTTCTTAGTCGCGCGAGGCTAATAGCTTCGCGTTTTAGAGAGTAACTGACCAGTCATTTTCTCCGAAACTCGCGCCGAATTCCAAGAGGCGGTTCCGTCCATTTAAAAGAAATCTCTATTTCTTATCCTTCTCACTCTATTTGAGAATTTTCCAGAAACTTAGAGATTCAGGCGATCAGAGTTCAGATGACCCAATCTTCTTCCGACCGAGTTTCTCCAAATTTTCAGTCGATTTTTCTCAGCAATGGCACCCAAAACTCGTGCTACTTCTTGAGCGGCTCCATCTTCGGCGACTGGCGCAAGCAGTGGTGGCGGCGGCCAAGGCAGCGACGCGCCAGCCCACATTTCGCCTATCGGGGGTAAGAATCTCTCCATCGAGACTCTCTAGAACATTTCTAGAGTGATTTGGCTTAATTTTAACTGATCAATCAACTCCTTTACCGGCGAGATCGCCGTACTCCTGCCGTAAGGCTTGGAGAAGAAGAAAAGTCTCTGACTGCCTTCTTACGCGAAGTTATCGCGTCATCCTCGCGTTTAAAGCGCGAGGCTATTTTAAGTAGCAGTCGCGCTGAAAACGCGAGGCTATTTTTAAGTAGCAGTCGCGCTGAAAACGCGAGGCTATTTTTAAGTAGCAGTAGCAGTCGAGCTGAAAACGCGAGGCTCTTTTAAGTAGCAGTCACGCTGAAAACGCGAGACTCTTTTAAGTAGCAGTCGCGCTGAAAACGCGAGGCTATTTTAAGTAGCAGTCGTGCTAAAAACGCGAGGCTATTTTAAGTAGCAGTCGCGCTGAAAACGCGAGGCTCTTTTAAGTTCTGCGCGGTCTAATTTTTAGCTTCGTGCGGCGCTATTCTTAGCTTCGCGCGTTCTAATTTTTAGCTTCGCGCGTCCATACTTAGAGAATTTTTCTGTCTTATAGAAGCTTCTCTCACTCTGGTGTTTCTTTGTGCAGTAGAGTATTCGATGGAATCTCTTCCCCACAAGAACTACTTCGGCTTTGCTGGGGGTTCTGATCCCTCAGGCCAATTCCGTTTCACTACCATCCTGCCCTCATACAAGCCAGACCCGAAGGAACGCAAGGAGAAGCTGATCAAGTACCACCCCACTACTGCGTGAGAAATCATAACTGACGCGGCTTTTGAAGATGTGAACAGAAGGGCGATGGAGAAACCCGCTTTCCTCTTTGGAGACCAGATGGATCACTCAGATGAGATCCTTTCTGAAGAGGAGCATGTTTGGTTATATAACTCAGCGAAATGCTGATGTTTCTGCCTAGAATGGATCGTAGCTATCCTCTGGTCTATCTTCAGAGACTGGCGATACCTCGGGAATTAAAGTGGGGATTGACTCAAGAGCAAGATGGCGTCCCAACAGGAAAATTTGGTGCAAAAGGGGTTTATCAAGACGGTTCCCCCAGATGCATTACTGGCTTGCTTCCAGGCCGATTTGGCAAGGAGCTTCCAGTGGGAGAAGTCACATCTCGTGCCCGAACTTTCTTAAGTGAGTTCTTGGCGAAGGATGGTCAGTACCCGGCTAGCGACTTTAGGATGCCTGGCTGGGTTCATTCTTCTAACAATATGTGGTGGGCACGCCTTGTTCAGTACATGTTGGATTCCCACGAGCCCATTTTAAAGGATATTGGCTTGTATAAAGCCATCAGGAATGTCCAATTCGGGTTTCCCCAGAGTGCTTATCACTTTTACTGCCTCTTGGAGATGTATAACCCTGAAACCTGTACTTTCTTTACTCCAGTGGGTGAGCTAGGGTTCGCTCTCCACGAGATGTTTGAAGTTTCTGGGCTCTCGATGGGCGAAGTCCCTTACGAGGAGTATATCCCCACCACTGATGAGTTGAACATGCTATTGGCGAGGGATGAGTGCATTTATGTCACGTACTGGGAGATGATGTGCCATTATCATATCTGCGCTGACCAGACAGGTGCACGTAATCACGGTATTGGCCACAAGAAGTGGGCCGAATACCTTTTTGCCAACCTAAATTCTAAGGATAGCTCGGCCACTATCCATGGTCATTCTCCTGTCCCCATTTCAGAGATCGACCAACGTGTAGCCAGGGGCCATTACCGTTTGTTCTATACTACGGAATCCAATGAGAATGGATACGGTCCCGGTACTTCATTTAAGAGCTATCACTATCAAGCCCAGTTTCCGATCTCCAACAGATGTCTCATTGCCGGATTTCTGATGCTGTGGCTCAAAAGATGCGTCGTGCCGTCATTGCCCAAGGAAGCGATTGCAGTGACCGTGGTATATCCAGCGGTTCTTCTTGCATTCGGCCGACCCCTTGGACTCCTTCCCGCTACGGTATGCAATTTGCAGTATGGACTGAGGGTATTCTGTCGTGATTTCCTCCCCACTATTAAGGTCAAGGGGAAAGGAAAGGGCAAGTCGAAAGAGACTGCCCAACCGAAAACTCCAAACCCTAGGGTGGAGATGCCCTACACCTATTTGATGGCGTGGCTTGTCTTGCACTGTCCTTCCTTAATGAGTGCGCCAGAGCGTCGTTCGGGCGAAAAGTGCTTCCTTGTAGAACTGTATGAACGTTCTTCATGGAGGCAGAATTATATATCCCAGATTCGGAAGACTCTTCGTAGCTTTCAGAATTACGAGATCTTCCGGTGTTTGCCTGACTTTCCCGGCGGAGGATATGGGACGAGGCTAAAGGATGCCATGGGAGCAGATAAGTTCACTACTTTATCTGCAGGAGCGTTCTGGTGGCTTCTCAACATCCGTCCCGGACACTTGGTGTATTGTCAAGATCTCAAGTGTCAGATTGAGCCATATACTCCGAGTCGCTTTGCTCGCCAGTTTGGATATTCTCAACTTTATGTGGGTAATCCAAATAAAGATCTCGCTTATGGGGGGAATTTATACGAAGGTGCTCGTGGCTGGTTCCATTTTGCAGCGGGCGGGACCGAAGCTGAATTCTCCTTGCCCCAGAAGGTGCCAGAATTGGCCATGACCCTCAGCTCCTGCAATTGGTTCAACATTGCGAATGCTGACGTGCCCGGCTTCTCTCTCAATCGCAGTTGTTGCAAAGAGATTGAAGCCCTCTATATTAGCCGTCAGGGTGCTTCTAGGGTAAGGATAAAAGGAATGGAAGAATTCCTTGGCGCTGCGGCTGAGCCTTCGGACATCAGCGAATCAGACGATGATGCCGGTGATGATGATGATGATGCTGGTGCTGGTGGAGTTCCTCAGCCTATTGTCAGTCGTTTCCTGAGTCCAACTCTCAAACGCCGCGGCACTTTAAAGAAAAGGCCGAGTAAGAAGAAAAAACTGGCACAGGAAACTTTGATAGCCCCCCAAGAAGTGGCTATCAAACTTGCTTCCGACTTGTTGGCTTCAGCTGTACCCCCAGCGTTGGCAAGGGAGGATGAACCTGCCAAAGCTCCAAGTGTTGCTGAGATTTCAGCTCCTTCGGCCGTAGAGCCTGTGGCAGAACCTGGGGCGCAACTAACGGGTAGCGAGACGGGTACACTGCTGGAAACAACAATGGCTCCCCCTTCAAGTCCGACAACTGGACTTGTATCGCCTGGTATGGCCTTTAGCATTTTATCTTTTGCCCGTTATTATTTTAACGTAACACTGCTTTTCTGGTCTTCTGAAATGTAGGTGATCAACTTCTTTCGCCAATGCACTCGACTACCCAAGTAGAGTCTGACGATAGAATGGACCATTCTGGCTCTGTTGGTGGTGTAGGTAGCTTTGCTAGTGAGTTTGCGGCTGATTATTCCACACCGGCTCCTGCCTCTGTTTCCTCTTCAATTCCCCCAATTGACGAATTGGGAAGTGACGAGAGAACTGAGATTATTATTGCAGCTGCTGCTAATGAGGCTACACCTTCTCCTAGCATGCCATCTCCAACACCCGTTTGCTCTTCTGAGACATTTCCCACGGTCGTTGGAGTGCTTTCTCAGTCAGCGATTTTAACGTCGTCTGTTGTCGTGGCTGCTGAGATACCTGCAACTCTTCCGACTCCAAGCCTTCCAGTAGGGGAGGAGAATAATTTGAAATTCTCGTTCGAAGATGCTTCTCCCACCGAAGGAGTTTCAGGCGAAGTGGTCCCATCTTCTCTTCCTGTTGGTGGGGGTACCCAAGTAATCTGTACCGACGGTACTTCGTCTGGGGTCTCCAGTTCTTCCAGATCTGCACTGGCTCTACTGGTCCCTCAGATCATGAATTTAATGCAGGGACGGACTTCCTCTTCTCCAATCCCAGCCACTACTGCTCCCTTGCTCACGACACCCCTTTTGGCATTGCCTACTTTGCCTACCGACACTGCAAATCCTCTTGAAAGACTTTTCGGCTTCACTGTCGAGGATTTTATGTATTTGTTAAGAAGATGTGTCGAGATGGTTCTTGCTGGCCATGATTCCTTCAACTTCGCACGTCCACTGTTACTCCGGTATTTAGGAAATATCGAAGAATTCGGTGGACAAGATCGAGCAGCTCCATACCGGGCCCGCCTTGCAGCTTTAGAAGAGCAGGTGACCACGCTACACACACTTCGTCAGGCGGATGTGGAGGCGATCACTGAGATAGAGCTGGCGCGGCTTCGAGCAGAATCCTTATCTCGAAGAAATATTTTAAGGCAGCAGGAGGAGAGATGGTCTCAGGAGCTGACAGAGCTCCAGGCCAGTCGGGAGTCCGTTATTGGCGACCTGCAAAGGGTAAACTTCGGAATTGAGGAAAGTCAGGCGGCCATCTCTAAAGCCCAGGAGACGATTGCGAGAGCTCGGGCCACCTTGATAGAAAATGAACTCCGATTAGGAGAATCTGTCAAGAAACGGGAGATGTTGCTTGTCCAGCAGGAGCAGATTCAGCAGGAAGAGATGGTCAGGAATCGTGCCATAGAAGAATCTCGTCAGCAACAACTTTCAATAAGTGATGATGAGTTGCGTAGGCAAGCTCAGCAAACCGTTGAGGCTTCTCATCGTAGAAATTTGGACGAGACAATAAACCAATTGAGACTTCTGGGAGGCCAATAGTTTCATCTCTCTTTACACTTTTATCTTCCTTGTAATAAGAACTTTGTAAACATGAGAGAGATAACTTTACTATGTTTCTTTGAAATTCTTTTTGTATCTTCACCTTAATAAAGATGATTCTTTTGACTCTTTTATTTGCCGGCTTCAAAACAGATTTGCTTGCCCAACAAATAACCTGTCGTCAAAATGATTTATCTCGGTACCGTTTTATGCTCAATTTCTTGAACCGAAATAACAATTAAAGTTTAATATGAGATTTTTAGCAAACCCCCAGCTATTAACGGATTTGATTAGCCTTTACCAACTACCGTTTGAGTTGGGCTAGCCATATTATTTTCCATCAACATGGTGAGTTGTCGAGGACTACGTCTGGGCTTAAATGCCAAACTTTTCCTCTTCCCTTTACTTTATCGGTATTGGGCGATTCATACTCTTACCCCAGCATGATGGGTTGGCGAGAAACTAGTTCTCTTCCCATTGCCTAGTTGGCGTTGGGCAATTCATACTTTTACCCCAGTATGATGGGTTGGCGAGAAACTTGTTCTCTTCCCATTGCTATAGAAGCGTTGGGCAATTCATACTTTTACCCCAGTATGATGGGTTGGCGAGAAACTCGTTCTCTTCCCATTGCCTAGTTGGCGTTGGGCAATTCATACTTTTACCCCAGCATGATGGGTTGGCGAGAAACTTGTTCTCTTCTCATTGCCTAGTTGGCGTTGGGCAATTCATACTTTTACCCCAGCATGATGGGTTGGCGAGAAACTTGTTCTCTTCCCATTGCTATAGAAGCGTTGGGCAATTCATACTTTTACCCCAGCATGATGGGTTAGCGAGAAACTTGTTCTCTTCCCATTGCTATAGAAGCGTTGGGCAATTCATACTTTTACCCCAGCATGATGGGTTGGCGAGGAATTTAATCTCCTCTTCCCATTGCTATAGAAGCGTTGGGCAATTCATACTTTTACCCCAGTATGATGGGTTGGCGAGGAATTTAATCTCCTCTTCCCATTGCTATAGAAGCGTTGGGCAATTCATACTTTTACCCCAGCATGATGGGTTGGCGAGAAACTTGTTCTCTTCCCATTGCTATAGAAGCGTTGGGCAATTCATACTTTTACCCCAGCATGATGGGTTGGCGAGAAACTTGTTCTCTTCCCATTGCTATAGAAGCGTTGGGCAATTCATACTTTTACCCCAGCATGATGGGTTGGCGAGGAATTTAATCTCCTCTTCCCTTGCTATAGAAGTGTTGGGCAATTCATACTTTTACCCCAGTATGATAGGTTGGCGAGAAATTTAATCTCCTCTTCCCATTTCTATAGAAGCGTTGGGCAATTCATACTTTTACCCCAGTATGATGGGTTGGCGAAGAATTTAATCTCCTCTTCCCATTGCCTAGTTGGCGTTGGGCAATTCATATCTTTTAGGTCAGAGGCGCTTAATTACACATGCCTAAAAGAAAGATTGGGGGCTGTTCAAACTTGAGAACTAGCACACCAGGTTTGGATCAGAGGCGCCAAACTGCGCATGCCCAAGAAAAGACTGATGGTGGTTCAAACATGAGAACCAAACTGGAGGTGGTTCAAGGCTCTCTCGCGTAACTCGAACTGGGTACTCCAAACACACCAGGTTTAGGTCAGAGGCGCACAATGCGCATGCCTAGAAAAAGACTGGAGGTGGTTCAAACTTGAGAACCAGACACGCCAGGGTTTAGGTCAGAGGCGCACAATGCGCATGCCTAGAAAAAGACTGGAGGTGGTTCAAAACTTGAGAACCAGACACGCCAGGGTTTAGGTCAGAGGCGCCAAACTGCACATGCCTAGGAAAAGACTGGAGGTGGTTCAAAACTTGAGAACCAAACACGCCAGGGTTTAGGTCAGAGGCGCCAAACTGCGCATGCCTAGAAAAAGACTGGAGGTGGTTCAAACTTGAGGACCAAACGCACCAGGTTTAGTGGGTTAAAATCACCAGAATAGAAGAAGTCCAAGTGCTCATCTGCGTAACTTGGATAAATTGGAGGCTTATACTCCCAGAGATATTAAGCATAGTATTTCTTCAGAAATTTGCCATTGATCGGCATCATCATCCTATCGCCGTCTTGATTCATTAAGAGATAAGCTCCACTGGAGTAGACTGTCTCCACAATGAACGGTCCTTCCCACTTGGGTTCAAACTTACCCTTAGTCTTGTGGGTTAGCACCATTGGCCTTTTAACAGCCAGAACCAAGTCTCCTTGTTTAAAGGTCCTTGGTTTAACGTTCTTATTGAACGTTTGAGATATTCGGGCTTGATACAACTCAATTTGTTGTTGAGCCCTGAGACGTTTTTCATCTAACGCCTCTAGTTCTTGTAACCTTTGCTGATGGCGCTCTTCTATCGTCATCTTTGTGGCTAAAGCCACTCTTAATGATGGTATCTGGATTTCAAGAGGCAGAACAGCCTCACTTCCATAAACCAAAGAGAACGGGGTAGCTTTGGTCGGGGTGCGAACGGTGGTGCGATAAGCCCACAAACATTCTCCTAACTTCATCCCAATCTCGTTTATTGGAAGAGACGAACTTCCGAAGGAGTTTGATGATCGTCTTGTTGAAAGCTTCGGCCAACCCATTAGCCGCAGGGTTATATGGTGTAGAAGCGATATCTTTGATTCTGAATTTATTGCAGAATCTGGAGAATCCCTGACTGATGAATTGCGGACCATTATCATGAATGATCCGTCGGGGGACGCCAAATCGGTAAATGACATGATACTTGACGAACTTGATCACATCTGTCGTCTTCACCTCTTTCATGGGCACGGCTTCAGCCCAAAAAATAATCGGTTATTGCAAGAATAAACCGATGTCCTCTGGATGACGGGGGAGTTATTGGCCCCACAATGTTCATTCCCCAGGCTTCAAATGGCCAGCTTGCGACGGTATTGTGCAAGTATTCTTGGGGTTGATGAATAAAATTGACATGTATTTGGCATGCATGACATCGTTTAGCGTATGCCATTGCTTCCGTAACCATGCTCGGCCAGTAGTACCCCAGCCTTCTTATACGGTCTCCAAGTTTGGGACCGGGCTGATGAGCTCCACATATTCCATCATGTGTTTCTTTCAGCACTTGTTCTGCTTCTGCTTTTGATATGCAGCGTAGCAATAGACCATCTCTTGACTTTCTATACAAAGTCTGAAGTTTATGATCATAATAAAATCTTTGGGCCTTCCTCTTTATTGAGGTGGCTTCCTTAGGATCTTCTGGTAATATCCCATGCAAAGCATAATCCACAAACGGAAATCGCCAATCACGGGGCTCTAAGTTTAAGCCAATCTGGCATACCTCTTCGGTTTGAGATACCACATCTGGGTGGAGGAGTTCTCTGCTACCAATGGTGATGCTTTTAGCTTCACCTGGCGGGATTGCCAGCGTTGCGGCTAATGCGGCAAGAGCATCTGCATAAATGTTCTCGTTTCGAGATACATGATATATGTAGAATTGTTCAAAATATCCTGCTAGCTCAATAGCTAGCTGATGATAGGGGATGAGGGCTTCATGTCTGACTTCATACTCACCTGTCATCTGATTGACAATGAGCTTAGAATCTCCATATGCCTCTAGATGGTTCACCCTCAGTTGCAGAGCTATTTTTAAGCCCATAATGAGCGCGTTGTACTCCGCTACATTATTAGTGCACGGTTCTGTTAATGAGTAACCGTTAGGCAATATATGTTTATGTGGGGATATTAGCACAACCCCCACTCCAGCAGCAGATTGTCTCGCGGCACCATCAAAGAACATTTGCCAAGGTTGTTCTCCGGTAACTGTGTTGACTTCTGATGTCTGCTTTAATTTGGACCAAATTGGATGGTCTGCAAGGAAATCAGCGATTGCCTGTCTCTTCATGGCCTTTTGAGGGACAAAATGTATGTCATAGGGCGACAGTAAGAGCGCCCATTTTGCCAATCGGCCATTCAAGGATCCCGGTTTTGTCATCAGAATCTTCAGGGGATTAACCCGTGATATGACATGAATTGTTTGCCCCGAAAGATAGTGTCGCATTTTCTGAACAGCAAACACTAGGGCTAAACATTCTTTTTCAATCGGGGTATACCGCTGTTCTGCCCCAATCATTGTTCTACTTAAATAGTAGAGGGCATGTTCATGGCCGTGCTCATTATATTGAGCAAGTAATGCTCCTAAAGCATTATCCATGGCCCTTACATATATAAGGAAGGGCTGCCCAGGGGCTGGTGCCATTAGTACAGGAGGTTTAGTAAGGTACTCCTTGAGGTCATCAAATGCCTGCTGACATGCCTCATCCCATATGAAAGACACTCCCTTTTTCATAAGTTTGGAGAATGGTTGGCATCGTCCAGATAAGTTGGATATGAAGCGCCGAATATAAGCGAGCTTTCCTTGTAATCCCCTTAGTTCCTTAAGATTGCAGGGAGGCGGCATTTCGCTAATCGCTTTTACCTTTTCAGGGTCGAGGAAAATTCCTTTTGAAGTTATTACGAACCCTAAAAACTTCCCGCTGGATACCCCCATGAATGACTTAGTGGGATTCATCTTCAAATGATGTTTCCTCATAAGATCGAAGACCACTCTTAAATCGTAAAGATGATCTTCTTTGTCTTTGCTTTTAACTGCTAAGTCATCCACATAGCACTCTACTGTTCTGCGTAGGTGTTCTTTAAATATGGCGCTCATTGCGCGTTGGTAAGTGGCACCTGCATTCTTTAATCCGAATGGCATCACCGTATAACAGTATACCCCCTGTGGCGTTCTGAAAGCTGTATGCTTTTCATCATCCGGGTGCATCTTGATTTGGTTATAACCTGAGAAGCCATCCATGAAGGACATCTTCTCATAACCGCAAGTATTATCGATCATCACGTCGGTGATGGGGAGTGGAAATTCATCCTTGGGACATGCAGCGTTCAGATCTCGAAAGTCAATGCATATCCGAATTTTGCCATTCTTTTTGTGAACTGGCACTATGTTTGCCACCCAGTCTGGGTGTTGTTCTTCACGGATGAACCCGGATTGTATAAGCTTGTTGACCTCAGCAACTATTGCCTCCATCAATTCCGGTCGAAAACGCCTCTGTTGCTGTTTAACAGGTTTGACATCTTCTTTTATATTTAACCGGTGTGTGGCAATTTGAGGGTCAAGCCCAGGCATATCTTCATAACTCCATGCGAACACATCTATATACTCTTTGATAAGAGATATAAGTTCCTCCTTTTCTAAAGGAGTTAGTGTGTCGCTTATGAAAATGGGTTTCGGGTTTTCTTCTGTTCCCATGTTAACCTGTATTAATTTGTCTTCTGTGGGCGGATCACGCCGTTCAAAGCGGACATCCCAGAGAGTGTCCATATGCCTGGCCCAAGCATCATCTTGGACGTCAATTGGTTCCTCGTCACTTTCTGGCGTGGCCGAAACCATATTGATCGTCAAAGATTGAAACCAAGCACCGGTGCTTATATCTGAATCATAATCTGGTGAAGATGTTTCTTCTTTATCCGAAGAATTCTCTTCATCCTTTAATGGTGACGAAGGTGGAGTAGATACATAACCCAACCCCCTGCGGGTCTTCTGATAATAATCAGGGCTCTTTCCTCTCGGTCTAAACGAGGGTATGAGATTCCGTCTTCCTTTTCCGAAGTTTAATCCCGGCTTCTGGGTAAAATTATATCCCATTTTCTCCATCATCTGTCGGGACCTTTGCTCATATAAGTGAAATTGAGGTGATGTTTGTTCATCACTTTCACTACTTTGTCTCTGTCGAGGCGACGTGGCCACTTTGCCGAACATGATCGGCCTTTGGGACTTCTGTCGGGGAGGCACTTCAAAGAAGTGCCCTTGATCCTCGGTAATTTTTAATTGAGAAAGGAGGGAAGACCTGAGGGGCAAATGGTATGCCGCCAGAACTTCAAGTTCGGTCAGGCCATCCGCTTCGGTGGAGGTACAAGAGGGCTCAGACTCAGTAGCTACAGCATGCTCGTAGACTAACTTTATATTTTCATTAATAACCCATTCACTTTCTATTACATCCACTATATTATCAAGACCTAAGCTAAGATCTAGGTGAGGGTTGATTTCGTAATCACCCCCGTCATCTTCTCCAAGGAGCTCATACTCAGTGTCGGCTTCATTGCCACTGTCGTTGGGCTTTGGAGACTTGCTAAGACCGTCATTGGAGGCTTCATGTGCTGGCTTGTAGAGTGCAGCATCTGTGAAGTAAATTGTACTTAAATTGCCTTGATAGTTGACAAGATCTCCTTCAAATTTTTTGAGATAAATTGTACTTAAATCTCGAATACTTTGAATTTCCTTTTCTTTACTTGTGAGTACTAGATATTCTGCATGTCATATTTGTTTTGACTGAATGCTTCCGGTGGAATTAGAATGACATTGCCTCAGCCTGGCTATTTGGTAAGCTTTTGCGAGGCTAACATGTGGAGTTGGTCTGGCAGAACCTAGCATCTCATCACAACACTTCAACCACCACATGGCTAATAATGTCCTCTTTAAATATTTTGGATAAGGACGAAAACTATTTTAGCTTCACCTATCTTTCACCTCATCTTTATTTTAAATATCTGGGCTCTTGTTCCTTCTCCAGAAATCTCTCATTTTAGAAATTTTCTTTCTCTATTTCCCCAGCAATTTCCAGATCTATGGCACCTAAACAGGGTGACGCAATCATTGGATAGGTAGGTGGCGGGGGTGAGCAGCTCTTCTTTGGCAACGACTCATCCGCCTATGACTAGTAAGTTTTCTTCCCGCTAGCATCAGTAAGTGTTTTAATTTATTTTCTTGTTTATTATAATGCAGTTCATTATCAAAGGGGTTGGATCTTCGTATCCTTTCCTCTTTTGTGTTTATTAAAGCCAAAGGAGAATCAAGTCTTTGCAACTACTCTTCTTATGAGTTTATTTCAAAATTGCCTTTTTAATATCTCTTGATGATAATGATTAGTCTTCTAACCATCTGATATTTGTAATAATGGGGTTACCTTGTGACAGGGAGCCCTTGAACCCTTGATTAAGCGATAGTGTTGAGATTCTCTCTGGTAGGGTAGAAGGAATCGTTTTGAAGTTTACCTAGTAGGGCTAATTTGAACTCTCGTCTGGTGGAGTTAATTTCCCATATGTCCGGTGGAGTTAATTTTTCGCTCTTTGCAGCAATGTATTTTCTTTCTTTGTTAAGTGGTGATGGCGATTTTCTTTGCAATGACCCACCTCTTTTGCTATTTCTTTACAATCTTTTACACCAGCTCTCCCATCACTACTCACCACCTGGCTAGCTTCACTGTGGGTATTGGGGGTTATACCTACTTTCATTATCGACATCTTGCTTCTTTATACTGTTATGATGACAAAGAGAGGACCAGTTTAATTCACAAAGGCAGTGCTTAAACTGTTAGGGAGTTAGTCACTAGCGCCTTGTTCTCAGGTAGGGATAGAACTGGGCTCCCCAAACCACATTTTATATTTGGGGATGATATAGACACTAAGGATTCTTTACTTCTTCCTCCCTGCACTTGGGTCAATCGATTGGAAGGGACTTACTTCATGCTTCCAGATATAGAAAGACACTATTCTTTGAATTATCTTCTTCTGGGCATAATGTTTCGAGATATTCCGGTAGGTGAAAGCTTTAGCATGGCTAGAATTTTCCAGAATGAGTTTGCGGTAAACAAGGGTGAATGCCTAGCAGAAAACTTCAGGGCTTTGGGTTAGTTTCACATAGGAGTCAAGGACTGGTGGGCTTTATTAATGGGATTTGTACTGAGCAAGTTCGAGAAGGAACTATCAGGTTGTTCAAGACGGTAAGGGTCAGTCAATATGGCATTGATAACAATCTAGTACAACTATTTGCAGTTTTGGAATTACAATCATGCAATCGGCATTTTCTTTACCCCTAATGGAGAAATGAAGTTTGCTCTCCATGAGATATGGCAGATTTCGGGGCTTCTAATTGAAGAAATTTCATATGAGGAGAATTTATCTGGAACTGAAGAACTTGAGACCTTAGCCTCCTGGGATAGCGCTTTGTACTATACTTTATGGGATTTGACTTGCCATTTCTGCATCTGTTTAGACTTGACTAACATGAAAGAGAGTGCGATATCACACAAGAAGTGGGTTGATTATTTCTTCACTAATTTAGATGGGAAGGGAGCTATTGGTTTTCAACAACTTGCTAGTATAGATGATATCATTTCAAGAATATCTAAATTTAAGGTCGACGATCTTATTTTGAGGGAGCCTGAAGGTGACCTCTTCGCTAGGACAGAACTCTTGAGCTACCATAATTGGGTGGCCCGTGAGTTATCTACTACTACAGTGCTTGCAGCTTACCTCACTCTTTGGCTCAAGAAGTGTGTTGTCCCTTTGCTGCCACGGGAGTGTGTTTCAATTAAGGTTTTGTATCTTACAGTTCAATTAGTGCATGGGGATCCACTAGGTCTTCTGCTAGCTATTGTTTGCCGCATGCAGCAGGGTTTTAGGCTACTTTTTGAAACCTTTTTAAATAAGCCTAATCTGAATCCTCGTATTGACTTATCCTACACTTATTTAATAGCTTGGTTTGCATCCCACTGTCAAGGATTAATCCCTTCTAGTCCAGTCACTCCTGATAATAAGCTGCTTCCTAATTTATGTAGGTATGAAAACATGAGGTGGAGTTCAGAGTATTTGGTGAACACACGGCGACTCGTCAGCCACCACTCTTCATACTCTTTCTTGATCACTTTTCCAGAGATAGAAGGAGATTCCTTCGGGGACTTGTTTGAAGACATTGGGGAATCACACTCTAATCTCTTAAGAGGAGTATTCTGTTTGTTGCTTTGTATTTATCCTTGTCATCTTTTGTACAGAAGTGGGAACTCATATGAGTTAGAACCGTACATCCCGAGTCGCTTTTCATGACAATTGTTTGGCTATGACCAGCCATATGTAGGAAACACCAGTACTACTTTTTCTTTCAGTGGGAGTCTAGTTGATGGGGCCCAAGCTTGGCGACACTTCGTCATGGGGCGACACTTCTTTCTGCTTGCCAGTAAAGTACCCAAAGCTGCAGACGACAATGGCTTTTGTCGCTAGTATACGGGATCGAATACTACAATATCTACATACAACCCGAAGTCATTATGCTTAGGTTTAATTATTGAGAGATACAAGAAATTGATTAGGGAGGCTGCTACAGCAAGTCGACGTCCTTCCCATGCAACTGGAATCACTGGATATGCACAAGGTGGGAGAGCACACTGACAAACTTCCTCATTGATTACCCTTAGTGATCAAGGAGATGATCGAGGAGAAGCAGCATCAGCAGGGGGCCATGTGACTCGACAGAAGAAGAAGATAAGCTCTCCGTTCATTCCATCATCTTCTATTGCTACACTGCCTCCAGTGGACATTCTTCCAGCTTCACCAGTGGCTAAGAGGAAAAAATGCCTGATTAAGCTTTCTGATATATCAACTTCTTATGATGATGCGGCTGTCAGTCATTCGACGTCTTCACAGTCTTTATCAACTGTTCCTGTTGCTTTGCCATTAAAAACATCAGTTGCTAGTGATTTTCTTCCAACTTCACTTTCTTCTACATCGACAATGCCCATGGTATCGTCAGTGGCTAGAGATATACCTTTGTCATTTGATTCGATGATGGATTATCAACTGGATAAAGTGACTCGGGATAGGGTATTCGCTTTTGCCACTATTTCTTCGGTATTGAGCACTATATATGCTAGTCCTTTCCCTGATCTAGGAGTGTTGTCTTTGCAATTTGATGTGGCATCTAGTGGTTATTTGACTACCTCTGCTAGTGTGGACCCGCTGACAAATACCATTGAACAACAACAAATACCGCCTGGTGATGAGGTGGACGTGGCAGATGAAGAACAATCAGTTTTTGGCATGCCCCGGGATCAACCAGTAAGTGCTCCCATTATTCAGTCAGAAGACTTGGCCGAGAGTAGCGAAGCCAGGGCAATGGATGATGAGCCGTCATGTGACAATGTGCCCTAGGCTCTTCAGGAGGAAGATATTTCTACTTCTCAACAGTCTTCCAACCCTGAGTCGTCGAACTTTGCGAGGCAAGAGGGTGTCAATTTATTTACTAATTCTCCCATTCATATTTCAAGTATTACTATAGCTATTCCTAGTTCTTGTCTTCCCGACTCTCCATCTGCTAACCCGACAACTTTAGTGGAGGCTTCAGCAATGCCTAAGGAATTTGCTTTATCATCTGGATGCAAGCACCTTCCAGTCAAGTTGGTATAGATGGAACCTCTACTTTGGTTGGGGATGCTGGAACACCAATGACCATTGACGATGATGGAAAGGTTTTCATACTTCTGCCTGATTCAACCTCTAAAGGGGATGTTGCCTGTGTTGATGAAGACTCTACAGATCTCTATACTGTTATCTGCGCTTCAGGTACCAACTTGTTTCTTTTTAACATGCATATATACATATTATTATTTAGTTTTGTTTCACCATCATCCTTGTCTATTAATCACAGCCATGATACTGAAGTATTATTTATGGCACCGAACTTGGTATATTATCAGAACTTGGTCCTTTGTACATGATGTTGCTTTCACATTTGGGCAACATGACAATCATTTGGTATGACCTTAATCCTGACTATTTACTTGGTAGGTCAT
The DNA here is from genome assembly GCA_036321105.1 of Dracaena cambodiana. Taxonomy (NCBI): domain Eukaryota; kingdom Viridiplantae; phylum Streptophyta; class Magnoliopsida; order Asparagales; family Asparagaceae; genus Dracaena; species Dracaena cambodiana. The sequence goes on along the minus strand of JAYEPQ010000020.1, from coordinate 13,888,403 downwards.
CTGCTTTGGGATCATAGTTTCATACTTCCTCTCTCATGAAGGTTAATATCATGCATTTGAGCTTTTGTTCACTTGCATGTCTTGCTAAAATTTTCCTTTTATCTGTCTTTTACTTTCTTCTAGTGGCCTCATTGACTCCTAGAGAAGCATGACCATAGTAGCACTGGTGCGGTTGGATTTTATTCTAGGATTCGGGGTTGGATTTTATTCCATTCACTGGTGCGGTGACCCCTAGTGTGTCCGAAGTGCCTCCTAGTTCTGCGCCATCTTCTTTGCTCAGTTTGAGACCCTAGCAAGCACCCATTCCTTCGCCAAGTATTATCCCGACACCACCTTTGACTGCTAGTATTTGGGATCTTCCAATCTTTGCAGCAATATCAGCTACTCCCACATTTGAGGTTCCTGCTCCTTCAGCTTCATCATCTTTGCAGGATAAAGTCAGTGAAAATTATTTGAAGTGGATTACCTCCACATTTTATGATACGGTGCAAGATTGTGTGGATGAAGTCTTGAGGGATGGATTAATTCCCTTGGATCCAGTTGGAGATATACTGACTAGCTCTTATACGTCTATCAACTACGTAGTAGGGCATGAAGCAGCTACTCATTTCGAGAAGTATGTTAAAGATTTCATGCGCTTAGCAAGTGCTTGGAGAAGTTTCCATGCAGATCCCATGATTCCTTTGATAGACATATTCAAAGATTGCTTGACACAAGAATTCCAACAGCAATGAGAGGAATTAATAAGACAACGGGACTCGATTACCCAGTCTTTGAAGGATTTTGCCCAATGAACTCAATAGCTTGCTAATAGGAAAATCTGAGTGAAGGATTTGAAGATTGTCTCAATCTCAATCACCAGATCACAGACTTGCACCAAATTTTGGAGGAGATTTTGAAAGAGATTGAAAAACAAGAGGCCTGATTGACTACTGTGAAGGCCAACAAGGAGGAGGTACAAGTTCGTCTTAACAAATCCAATGAAGTTAGTCAAAAGATTCTGGAAGAAAGGAGGGCTATTCAAGCCTGAATAGATGGTCTTCCTTCTGGATCTTCTGAAGAGATGTGATCATGACAAAGATTAAGGCTGTCATTAAAAGTGAAGTGAACAAGCAGCTCTTTGAAGAGCACTTGAAAACTTTCAAGCAGCGGCCTTGATAGAACTTTTAATTAGCTGATTCTCGCTATCATAGTTTGAGGACAATTTATTTTATTTATATTTATTGTTATTCTTATTATTTTTTTGTGTTAAGAATTTGAAGTTAATTTGGGATGGACATTTTGTCTTTTTTCTAGCAGACTGACTTTGGTTGGTCGGAAGTTTGATGTTGAACTATAATTTATTATGTTGGTGAGAGATTTCATTTTAAACTTGTTATCTGACATTCTTTTGACCATAGGTTTCATGTTAACTTAGTCTTTTGTTTTGACCATAGGTTTCATGTTAACTTAGTCTTTTGTTTTGACCATAGGTTTTATGTTAACTTAGTATTCGTAGATTTTTTAAACGGCAAGAGACATGTTTTACAATCTATCTGTCAGAAATCCTTTTTAGTGTTAAAAATGTATTTTCAAACTTCCAACGAGTTCTGATTGCCAAATTTTTAATTTTAAACTTCTGAAAATGCATGCATAGTCCTTTGAAAGTGTGATATTGAACTTAGAGGACTTATCTCAAAAAAGTTTTTAGTAGGAAGTTTAATGTTAACTTAATAAATTTTGTGGATTTAATTTTATCCAGGAATAATTTTTGTCATTTGTTTTATCCATGTCTCCATTATAGAAAGGGGCTCGACAAAAATTTATAATGTTTCTGCCCAGAGATGCCATGTGAGCCTAATACTCGATCGATTAATAGACACTCCAATCTTATTTATTTTGTACATTGATGTATTTAGATGCTTTATCAAATGACATTAGAACTTGGTATGTTTTCATAGAGTTTTTAGCGAACCCCCAGCTATAAACGGGTTTGAGATGGTTTTACCAACCACCATTTGAATTGGTATAGCCATGTCATTCCCCTCGACATGATGAATTGGCGAGAGTTTCTTTTGGGCTTAAAGGCCAAAATTTCTCTCTATTCATTGCCTTAGAGGCTTTGGACTCATTTCATTACATCCACTTTTCTCTCTTTTTATTTTTAATACTTTAGCCTCTGGTGAAGCAAATTCATTGGTGTGGTTAACCCATTGGCGAGGTTAACCCATAGGTGAGGCAAACCTACTAGCGAAGCTAACCTACTAGCGAGGCTAACTAGCTGGCTAGGTTAACCTTTGGCAAGTTTATCCTACTGACGATGGATTAGACACTATGCATGATGATCATATATTTTTTTTTTTTTGCAGGAATCAAAGCATCAAACGTCACTTCATTTTCCAGGACGAGTGTCGTGCCAAAATTTTGGTTTGGTAATGATTTAACATTTATGGTGCCTTATTGTTAGTTGTGCCTAGGGGCCCTGATGAGTGTCATACATTGTATATTTATAACCTTCAAATTATCTATTTTTATATATAAATAATACTACTTGGGCGTTTTTAGTGTGTTTTTCAGGTGAAACCTATTCCTACAAGGAAATAGTATAAACTTATAGACGGATTAGGAAACTAAGTGCATGAAGAACTAAAAAGAGAATAAAGGTACAAGAACACGAAGTTACAGAGAACCAAGGTAGAATGCAGTTGGCCAAAAGCGAAGAACAAGGCCAGAGCTTCAAGCATAAGAAATCAGAAGCCAAAATTCTACTTGTTTGCCACCATTTGGCGGCAACAGCTGCCATTTGGTAGCAAGGAGGGTCTCACAAGTGCTCAAATCCCTCATATTGTCTATTTTTATATATTAATAATACCAATCGGATATTTTTAGTGTGTTTTTCAGGTGAAACCTATTCCTATAAGGATAAGGCATAAACTTTGAGATGGATTAGCAAACCAAGTTTAAGAAGAGCTAAAAAGATAATTAAGCTAAAAGAACACAAAGTTACAGAGAACTAAAGTAGAATACAGTCATCCAGAAGAGAAGAACAAGGCCAGAGCTTCAAGCAGAAAAAAATTAGAAGCCAAAATTCTACTAGTTTGCTGTCAATTAGCGGCAAGGAAGGTCTCACAAGTGTTGAAATTTTTACAGGGTCATCGATGAAATTTTGTAGCTATTTAATTATAATATGATTAGGGTTTAGTATTCCGAAGGCTATATATTGGCCTATCCATGTATTTTAGGATTATGCTTTGTACTTTTGATTGAACGAAGATTAGGGTTTTGCCGAAAGGGTGACGACCGTAATATCGAGCTCCAGAGGTGATCCCATTGCTGTCATTGCTTTCTAGCGAGTTAAAATCTTTTAATTACTTTTTAGATAGATTGAATTACTTTCTAGTATAGATATTTAATAGGTTCTATAGAAAAATAGGATTTTTAATGCTTTCTAATAATAAAATGTGATTTTCATAGTTCGTAGCATGAGTAATTAATTTGCATTAGCCCTAGGATATATATGAAATTAGTTTAATAGATCTACATAGATTTATCTTATCATCTTCCTAAAAATAAATAAAGTTGTGATTTTTCTATGAATAAAATAAAGATAAGACTTCGTAAATCATAAATTTTTGATAGATTATGCTTAATTCATATTTCGATAGTCCATACTTAGATGAGATTTGGAATACATAGTCTTTGTTTATTTATAAAATTATTAATAAGATTTTCTTATAAATAAATTGAAGAGAATAAACTTTTAGATCTAATTTCTTTGATAGGTTATACTTAAGTTTAGTTTTTTGATAATCTATACTTAGATTAGGGTTTTTTTTTGTTTATGAGATTATTTACTTGATATAATTTGTTTTTAAGAAAAATGTTATCTTTGATGATCTATACTTCCATGACACTTAATAGTACTTAGGGGCTCTTAATTAAAATCAAGTTAAAAAGATCACCATTAAATGCGTTACTTGATTGTGCATGATTAAAAAGTTAGGAAGAAAGAAATAATTCATTATTAGGCTATTATTCTAATGGATTCGAAATCTCAGGCTAACTATTAGAACTTAAGACTAATCCATTTAATCTAGACTCTCATAGTTAACTTGATAAAACTAAAGAATTAGCGAGAACGCAAAACACCTTAGATCTTCATGGAAACGACCTATAAAGTGCTACAACCGACACGTACGGTTGTAGTAGATTATTCACATCATTTTTTTGGTGCCATTATCGGGGATCAACAGTGTTTTTTTTCTTTCTAACATTTATGGGCTAACAATGTATGATGAGTGTGCAAAGATTTGGAAGTGTAGATATAGGAAAGTAAAAGGGATCGGAAGAGTTTTAGGGTTGCATAGCAGAAACTAGAGAGACAATATATCTGGTTCTGCTGTTAATTGACGGCGAGAACTGCTAAATAGCGGTAGCTCAGGTATTTTCTTCACCCAATTTCTCTCCACTTTTGTATTTTGAGTCTCTGGTTCTGTAATATATATATATATATATATATATATATATATATAGAGAGAGAGAGAGAGAGAGAGAGAGAGAGAGAGAGAGAGAGAGAACGGGAAATACACCGGCGGTAAAGGAAGTTTCCTTCACCGCCGCTTAGGTGGCCCAATAAAATTATTACACGTGGTGTCATTTAAGAGAATTCATTTATTTGTTACCTTGAATGACGACCCCTGTTATAATTTTATTGGGCCACCTAAGCGGCGGTGAAGGAACTCCCTTCACCGCCGGTGTATTTCCCGTTTCCTTATATATATATATATATATATATATATATATATATATATATATATATATATAAACAGTAGGACATCACATTTTTCTTTTATCATATTTCTTCCACCATTCCATCTCACCACACCCCACTTCTTGCATTAGTTTAGGAAACTTACGCATCCACTCACGGTCATTGGTTCATGCCATATTGGACTCATGAACAATTTGGTCGATATGTGAGATTAGATTTGTTCATAAGAGACAAGATGGACCAACCTATTTCGATCCTTCAAGATCGATTTACCCATTGTACACTTCACTACCATCGTGCATAAAGCTCCCACTAATAGCAGTAACAACTACTAATTAAAGCGGTAGTACATTAGTATGCTTTCGAAATTCACTGGATCCAATTCTGAGGATGCATATCTTTTTATTAGTGAATTTTAGGAAGTATGCATAATGATTAAATTGTAGCAGACTCAATTAAGCTCCGTTTTATCTCGTTCTCTCTCAAGGATAACACCAAAAAATAGTTGTATAGTAAGCCTACTTATTCAATCACTACCTGGGATGAATTCGTTATGATATTTCTAAAGAAGTATTATCCTACGCATAATATGGCCAAAATACGTAATGCTATTAATCAATTCTATAATGTGCTGGGAGAACGCTTCTGGAAGTACTTGTAACAGTTCCAGGACCTATTAGCTTAGTGTCCCCACCATGCAATTAAAAAGTAGATGTTGTGTCAAATCATCTATGAAATACTTGATTACACATCCAAAACTCTTCTTGAGTCCATATGTCAGGGGGATTACATGAGAAAGAACGAGGATGAAGCATGGGAATTTCTTGAGGACCTATCATAGAAAACTATGCAATGGGAAAGTTCCACCGAGAAACCCATTGCATCAAGTTTGCACATAAGAGTGGGATCCATAGCGTCGACAAATCTATAGCTGTCGAAGCTAAGATTGTAGTCCTTATAAGGAGAATTGAGACACTAAAAACTCCTAGCGCTCCACTCGTGAGTCAAGTCAATCATATACAAATTCCCACATGCTTCAACTACAGAACTGCGTATCATGTTATGGAGGAGTTTCCATTAATAATGAATCCAATGAGTCCAACAGTTGAGTGGGCCAACACCTTGTATCCGCAGCCCATGAACAATCCTTATGCTTTTATATATAACCGGGTTGGAGGAACCAACCATATCTCTCATGGGGTCATGGGCGATATCAGGGAGCCCCAACTCTAGCATGCAACTGATTAATATCATATTTTATATTTTTCTCCAATATTTTATCTATTTTTGTATATAAATAATTGCTATTCGAGTATATTTAGTTTACTTTTATAGGTAACAAAGGATTTGCAAGGAAGAGAAAAAGAAGAAGTAAATTTGTTAAGAATATGAGAAAAGAAAGTCAATTAAGGTAAAGACAAAAACTAAAGTACAGTAGCAGAAAATTCAAGAGTATTTATGGCTAAGATAAAGCTTGAACTAGAAAAATTTATGTTGGATAAATTTGTAGGGCTCAGAATTATCTTTGAAACAAATCTAAGAACAGATCAATCTGATTTCATATGCAAAAGTTATGACTGTTTTACTGAAGTATTATAGAATGAAAAATCCAATCCATCGGATTACGAGTGTGCTGAACTTAATTTCTGGTTTTGAACCCAAAAATTAGTATTTTATTCTATTTAATCTCAACCATTAGTTCTAATATCTATGAATTGAATTAGAATTATATATCTTGAGATTAGCTTGTTTTGGATTAGAATTGTATCTTTTGTATTGAGTTTGAGTAGTAGGATTGTGTTTGGGTTACCAGGAATCTTTGTAAATTGGGAGAGCTTTTTTAGATGCAATTTTGTACTTTTGATTAATCAATAAAGATTAGAGTTTTAACGAAGGGGCGACGGCTGCCATACTGCGCTCCAGAAGTGACTCCATTATTTTTAAGGATCTTCTAGTGAGTAGAAATATTTAATTACTTTTTAGATAGATTTAATTATTTTCTAGTTTAGATATTTTATCGCTTTCATAGAAAATAATATGATTTTTAATTAGAACCATGAGTAGCTAAATTCGTTTAGCTCTAAGATATAGAAGAACTAGGAATCAACCATGTAATTACTTTTAATTATTTTTTTACTAAAATAAAATAATAAAGATATGATTTTTCTATGAAAAGATTATAATACAACAATTCGTAGATTAATATTTTGATAGGTTATACTTAAGTAAAGTTTCTTGATAGCCTATATTTAGTTAGGATTTGGGATTGTTGATTTTCATCTTTTTCATAAAATTATCTAATGATTTAGTTACTTTTATGAAAAGTAGTATTTTTGATGAGTTATGCTTGCATACCACTTGATAGTTTATACTTAGAACACTTTAATTAAAAGATTAAAACTAAGAAGTTAGTTTTTATGATAGGAAGAAAACAATAAAAGAAATACTTGGTTATGAACTAGTGGACTCTATATCCTAAGCTAATTAGAATAACTCGAATTCAACTTAGAAACCTTATTAGCTCGTAAGAACTAAAGAATTAGAAAGAATGCAACAACACCCTAGATTTCTATGGGAACATCCTATAAAGCACTACAACCAACACTGTATGCTTGCAGTAAATTTATCACATCAAGTTTTTAGCGCCGTTACCGGAGATCGACGGTGTTTTCTTATTTTTTTTCTAACATTTTACGGTTTAATAGTATGTGTTGAGTGTGCAGGGACCTGAAAGTTCAGATAGAAGAAGCAAAAATGGATGAGGGAAGTCTAAAGAGTACACTGCAAAAAGTAGGGAGCAAAGCTCTCTAATTTTGCCGCCAAACACGGCAATTGCCGCCATTTGGCGGCAATTCAAGTAAAAATCTCCCCCCTACTTTTCTCCAGTTTTGTGTTTTTATTCTCTGATTCTTTAAAGAAATACAAAAAATAAAAAAATTAGAAACTATAGGACATCACATTTTTGTTTGATCATATTTCTTCCACCGTTTCATATCACCACATTTCACTTCTTATATTAATTTAGAAAATTCATGCATCTACTCACGGTCGTTAGTTCATGTCACATTGGATCCGTGATTAATTGGGTAAACTTCTAAGATCAAATTTGTTCATGAGAGACAAGATGAACCAACCAATCCCGATCCTTCAAGATCGATGTTACCCGTTATGCACATCACTACCGTCATGCATCAAACTTCTACATGTAGCGGATAATCACTATGACCTAAAACCACAGTACATCAGCATGCTTCCTAAATTCACTGGTTCTGATTCTAAGGATGCATATCTTTTTATCAGTGAATTTCAGGAAGTGTGTATGATGATTAAACTGCAACACTTGTCGGAAGACGCAATTAAACTTCGCTTCATTCCATTTGCTCTAAAAAATAATGATAAAAAGTGGTTGTATAGTATGCCTACTGATTCAATCACTACTTGGGATGAATTCATTATAGTTTTTTATCAAGAAGTATTATCCCACGCACAAGACAACAAAAATTCGAAATCAAATTAATCAATTCCATCAAGTGCTGGGAGAATCCTTTTGGAAATATTTGGAATGGTTCAAAAATTTGTTAACTCAGTGCTCCTATCATGCGATAGAAATATGGCAGTTATGTCAAATCGTGTGTGAAGGACTCGATTACACATCCAAAACTCTTCTTGAGTCCATGTGTCTGGATGAGTTTATGAGAAAGAATGAGGATGAAGCATGAGACTTCCTTGAGGACCTATCGTGGAAAACTATGCAGTGAGAGGTCCCGTTGAGAAACCCAATGCATCAACTTCTACACATAAGGGTGGGATCCATAGCGTCGACAGCTCTATAGCTGCAGAAGCTAAGATTGCAGCCCTTATAAGGATAATTGAAGCATTGTAGACTCCTAGTGCTTTACCGGTAGGTCAAGTCAATCAAATTCAAGTTCCTACATGTTTTAGCTGCAGAACTTCGAATCATGTTATAGAGGAGTGTCCATTATTAATGAATCCCATAGGTCCAACACTTGAGCATGCTAACACCTTATATCAACGACCTATGAGCAATCCTTACACTCCTACATATAATTCGGGTTGGAGGAATCACCCAAATCTCTCATAGAGTCACGGGCAATATCAGGGAGCCCCCAATCCTAATATGCAGCCTCCACCTAATGGTCATTTCCCGAGACCTAGCGTGGGTGTATATCAACATCCAAATGCTACGAATCAAGGGAACAATCAGAATAGACCACCTACACATAATCAATCATATCCACAGCAGGGGTCCAACAATGATTATGATAGATGGCTAACGACACTTGAAAGAAATGTAGAGAACCCTTTCAAGACGACGTCCAATTTAGATATACAAATGCAAAATTTAATGAAAGTGTCTACTCACTTAATATAATAGACCGACAACCAACTTCTTGTAAGTTCTCAGTCGATCAAGAATATAGAGTAGCAGGTTGGATGGTTGCCACACAGCTGAGTGAGCAGGGGCCATATACCTTTCCGAGCCAACCAATAATGAACCCCAACCCTAACTCATTTTAGTCTGTTTCATCCCATGTTCACCAATACAATACTATTCACACGCTTAGATCTGGCAAGTAAGTGGATAATAATGTAGCCATGACTCCTGATCTCACTCCTACTATTCCGCAGGCTACACCATCCTTTTCATCTCTTTCTCCACATCCATCTCCATCACCTTCATTATCATCACATGTTCATTCGAAAGAACCTGTTGCTAAGTCCAATCAGCTTAGGAAGCTTTTATTGCAAGTAGAGAAGATTCTTAAAATATTTTAGCATGTAAAACTTAATATTCTACTCCTTGATATTATACAACAGGTTCCCACTTATGCCAAGTTTCTCAAGAATTTGTATACTAAAAAACGAGCAAGAAACGTTCTTGAGAAAGATTTTTTTTGCTGCAAATATATTGCAAATCGTCTATAACTCCTTGACTGTCAAATACAAAGATCTAGATTCCCCCACAATCTTATGTACCATTGGGAACACTACATTTGATAGGGCGTTGCTTGATCTAGGGACAAGTGTCAATTTGGTTTCTTACACTATTTATCAGTAACTGTGGTTAGGAAAATTTTAACCTAATAAGGTCACATTACAACTAGCTGATCATTCAATCAAGAGACCACTTAATATGGTTGAAGATGTGCTCATTAAGGTCGGCAAGTTTATCTTTCCTGTAAACTTCATTGCCTTAGAAACTGAGCCGATTTTCAATCCATGGAATCAAATTTTCGTTATTTTGGGTAGACCATTTCTTGCAACATCAAATGCATTAATTGATTGCAGCAATAGCCTCATGAAGCTATCATTTGGGAATATGACTGTGGTATTGAACATATTCAATATGAATGAGCATGCAACGAGCTCTCTCATTGAGGTAAACATGATTCACAGTTTGCACTCTCATTCTACCTCTTACGCTGATGATGAACTCTCATTTGAGCAAATTTCTGAAGATGAGCTCATGCTATTCGACGAATTGGCATATACTAACTCAATTATGATGATATTTGTGCAAATGTTTATTTATGAGCAAATCTTTGAAGATTTGTTTGTAGAGTAGCTTGCATTATTTCGTGAGTTAGAAGAGGTACCACATTTCACAATTGGGTCACTTGATCATGTTGCACTCTTCACATCTCACGTTATTCCTGCATGTGTGTTTGTTACTAATGATGATTGGTAAGTTTATAATGAAGAATTTTTTAACCCAATTATTAATAGTTACAAGTGGACAAAGGATAAGCGAGAACAACATAAGAAATAAAAAGGTAATTTCGTAACATATAGGAGGATGATGAGACATAGCAATGCACCCACTTCACATTTAAAATGCAGACACTATGAAAGTGGGGAGCGAGCGAGAGGTCATAACCGCTTTCCATGCTTTAATAGAGTGACGATATTGAAACCGTGACTTTTCACGATTCACATTATTTATATAATATTTGTACAATAGTCTTCATATTTAATTTACCACGCTTAGTTTGTGTATGAGGACATACGTGAGTTTTGGTGTGGGGGAGCGGGTTAAAAGATTTTTTTTCGTGCTTTTCTAGTTTTTTTAGTTTTATCTAGGATTTTTATTTTATTTTTTAGATTTTTTTGGGTTCCTTTATTTTACACTTTGAGAAACTTTTAGGGTAACTAAAAAAAATCTTAAAAAAAGTAAAAAAATATAAAAAAAAGTAAAACAAATCTTAAAAAAAGTTTAAAAAATACAAAAATATTTTCTTCAATAAATCAACCTAATTATAAATAAAAGAATTAATTTAGATTTAAAGTTTGATTGGAGAATAGATTGGATAATACACTTAGAATTTTATAAAAAAATAAAAATTTGAAAAATAAATACTGCTAATAGTAATTATGAAGTAAGTATACATCTATTTTTTACTTCACAATAGTCAAAAATGATAACGATTGAGTAGTTTTCTCTCTCTAAATAAGAAAAAAAAGAATAAAAAAGGTGAGCCTGGTATTTAAGGCAATGAAGGCAATAATGCTTTAGAAATGAAAAAAAATTAGAGTATAATCCGAGTAATTTGGAATTTGCTCCTAAGCAAGCGTGAATTCTTACATGAAAGGTGAAATATTTCCAAAAAAAGAAAAAAAGAAAATTTGTTTAGAGAGAAGAGATGAATCATGAGTTAGAATTTGAGTTTAAAACTAAGTAGACTATCACAAGTGCACATAGATGTATAGGAGCCAACAAATTATTTATTAGTGAGTATTGAAAGATAGGATTTGAATTTTTGATTAAAATAATAGTGTATTTGATTTGATGCGTGACTTGAAAAATGATAATCTAAATGTATTTCTGAGTTTGTATATTAGTGAGATTAATTGAAGAAAATATTAAAAAAAATATGATTTTTTCCTTTTGTATAAAATTTTTATTTTTCTTGATTATTAGTTATCCTTATTTTCTTTTCTTTATTTCTTAATCTACTTTCTTCACGAATTTTGTCGGTCCCTCACGAGTCACAACTCGTCCATTAGGATAACCAAGGGGTTTAACAGCATGTTGCACATGCTAAGTGCAATCGTGATTCCAGCGATAGTGAGTTAGAATTTTTCTTTTTCATTTTAGATTTAGGTTTTACTCTAGAACTAGCAAAAGGTAGGTGTGGGGGTGTGATTAATATTATATTTTTTATTTTTTCTCCCATATTTTATCTATTTTTGTATATAAATAATTGTTACTCAGATATATTTAGTGTGTTTTTATAGATAATAAAGGATTTGTAGGGAAGAGAAGAAGAAGCAAATTTGTTAAGATTATAAGAAAAGAAAGTCAATTAAGGTGAAGAAAGAAACTCAAGTGCAGCAGTAGAAACTTCATAAGTATTTTTGGCCAAGATAAAACTTGAACTAGAAAAATTTATGCTATAGAAATTTATAGAGCTCGGAATTATTTTTGAAACAAGTCCAAGAATAGATCAATCCAAGTTCCTTTGCAAAAGGCCTTGATAAAAGGTGTCAAATGATCTCCATTTCTCAAAAATGTGATGTAGGCACAAGAATAGTAAGTGTTTGAAGCAATCCCAACATTTGAAAATGTTTCATCATCTTTCTAGTGAAAGGTTCTACTTTCGAAGGTAATTTTTTTGATGGGAGGGAGAAAACTTCTTGAGGAATTATTTCTACACATCCCATCATCCAATTGAGCTCAATGGAAAAGAGTGTGGTTATGTCTTTGCTTTGTCCTTCAGAGACAAGTGCTTCAACTTCAATCACTCTGCACTAATATTTTGCATATTGATGGTGGCACATACTTCTTTGAACTCTTGAAGGTGCATGTGGGGACTCTCCTTGTCTACCCCATAAAACTTATGCAGTAGCTGTCACAACTCCTAAAGGATATCAAAATGCCCTATATTATCCTTATCAAAATAAGTTTTTCTTAAAACATATATTTGCTCAGTATTTTTCTTTGTATCTCTTGGTAGTTTTAAGTTTTTTATAGTTAGTTTAGCATTATTTCTTCCTCCTATACAAAGAATAGCAAATCGTATACGAAATTACTGTGAAAACTTTACTCTAATGCAGTAAAAAGTTTCCCCAAATTACTTATTCATTAGGAAGTTAACATTTTTGAATTCTAAATTTAATTAATCTCATGTGATAAAAGCTATAAATTTTTATATTATTATCATATTACTACAGCTTTTTTAGTTCATTAATTCCAAAATGAGTAAAATGAAATTTTAAATTCTATATGCTTGCACTATCAACAACAACTTCCATAACCGCTTCTACAGCAATGTTCTAACACTCTTAGTATTACAATATTGTTGATAGTGGCTTCGACAACTGCTTCGATAGTGGTGTTTTAGCTCTATACAATCTTTTCTTGTTTAGAGTGTTGTCGATAGCACTTAGATGGTGATCGACAACCATATGTCTATATATATTCCCTATTGTCATGCGTGCTCCTTCTCTGTGTCTTAGCTCCAAAACCTACAAATACACATCCGTTTAGCTAGAACTAAAACTAAAATGGAGAATTTAACTCATAATCACAAGATATCATCAATATCACATCTTTCGAGTGAAAGATTGGATTACAGGTGTATGAATTATATATGAAATAACGTATTTTTCACTCATAACCAGTTACAATTCTAGCGTACAGTGCGGGGTTACAACTTAACTTAACTGTATGCGGATAACTAACAAAGGTTAATCTTGAAGTCCCATGCTTGGAGTTAACTTTGGATCTAAGTTCGCAGTTCATGATACATCGAAGAGCATCGGTTCCAAATTTTAATTGATATCTTTTCTGAGAGGTATTAGATGCAAATCGAGGTCAAATTCTAAATAACCATCAGTTCTCGAGTTCAAATATTTATTGATTTCTAATCATTTACATTTCTCCTTTACCTTTTGATGGAGCATCATGAAAAACAATATTCTTATTACCTATAAAGTATTGGAATTATTCTATTAACTACAAATATTAAGAAATTGTCCTCAAACTTTCCAATTGATGTCTTGGATATTTTTCTAAAAAATATTTCTTTAGTACGAAATAAAAATAGTGCAGTTTGCACTTTCATGTAAGCATTCCAAATGACATAGATTTAAGAAATAACTACTATTTTATGCAGTCATTTGAGAATATACTAGATTTGGGGAAATATTTAGGCTAGTCATTACACATGAAACTATTTTGAAAATGTTTTTTTTTTTTTTTTCTCATTACATGTTATGTAAATGTAAATATAAATTAATGCAATTACCACAATGAGCTCTTATTCAGCTTGGGATATATGAAACTTATTTCAAGCATGTTAAATTTGGCTCGGGCTCTTACATTCATGCCCTACCCATTTAGGATCAAGTTCAGGGCTGATTTTGTTCTATCCATATCTGACGTTGAAAGTGCACCACATTAGAATATTTCATACCCTATCCATTAATATTGGAAAAAGTTCAAGTTCAACTGACTAGATTGGGCTCAAATTATCCGGCATATTTTCCGCCCTTGTCATTACATTGACATTAATATAGTACTTGAAATGTTTCTTATTTCTTGTTATTCCTAGACATATGCTAATATTCATAATTGTGGAATTAAGGGAAAAATTGTATGATAATGATTTATTATTACCGTCAAGTAAATTATTAAATATAGATTTATTTGTTTAATTAATTGATTGTTATTTTTTTTTGTTAGCTTAAATGAGAGGTAAACCTCCTATACTTCGTTAATCAAGTTAGTTTAAATAATATTGTATTCCCCAACTACACCTGAAAATTTTTGACGATATATTCCATTTATGGATAAGATATTATCGATGGGTACCCCAAATACTCAAAGCGTTTAATAATAAGGAACCACGCAATTAGATTGCATAACATGAACGAATTATATTGTTACAATCCAAAATATTACATTATATTATCTAAAACTGTTTTCAAGAAGATAACAATATAGATGATTACAAAACACATTACCTATGATAGGTTTTAATTACAGCAAAAAGGTAGTTTACTAAACAACAAGGATACAAGTTAAGGCTGGATATAGTAATTTTAAAATAGAAAGGAGAGTTTTAAACGATTTGATGAGATTTGCTTACTCTTGGAAGTATGAGCCTTCAGCTAGTAGGTCTCCATGGAGTTTAACATTTGGACATGTGGAGTAGCCCATAAATCAGATCCAGCAAGAAAAAGAATCATGCACATAACAAAACAAGAATTATATTAAAAAGACATAACATATATATAAACTTAAATTACTTGCATGCAGAGTATGACAGGATGGTCTCAGACGTACGATAAAATAATTAATTATGTAATACTCATGTGAGGCAAGATACAGATATCATATATAGCAAAATGTAGAACAACATGTAATTATAATAGTGCTTGTAAGGTTCAATGCTAGAGTGGTCCACATGTCTCTTGAATACTCGGAAAAATCAGAGGAACTCCCGTTAAATATAACATGGCAATATTAGTCTCACTAAGTATTCAATTCCCATGTGGTACTAAGTTAATTTTTGATGAAATTGACTGATGGAGAAGTTCGTTTGTTATGGGAGAATATCATAAACTCTAGAGAATGGATCTGGTCATGACAGAAGTCAAAATATCAGGTTAAGCATAAATTAAATATCAGGTCATAGCATAAATTGGAATATAAGGTCACAGTATAAACTAAAATATCATGTTACCCATAAGCTAGAATTTCAGGTCACAACATTAACTGTAATATTAAGTCACGGCTACAAACCGATTAACAACAACATGAGATTCTCATTGATCAATTTTTAGTGTCTCCCGTAAGGCGTTCATAAATATATTTTTCATTTCCCTCATGAAACCATGTTATCATACTGATACGAACATGGTCAAAAATTAAATTACATTAGCTTATAGGCAATATCATGCAGGGTTAGTATCACGGTAGTACAACATACAAGTCAAGTTACGTCCGGAGATGGAATGTCAAGGCAAGTCAAGATCCGAGTGCATGTCCAGGTACAGCAAGAGACACATCCGTGATATAATGCACGTACATGATACAAATAGGATAATTATCAGACAAACAAACTGCGAAGACTCCATATGTTGATATTACATGTTGGGCATTGATTAGTAAAGTTAACTATAATCTTTCATATCAATTTGGAGTGAGGTTAAGAATCATCAAGTAGATCATTATCAAGGCAATTAAATTAATAAATTAATGAATATTGCATCTACGTAATAAAATTATCTTCAAGTTAAATCTCGTTAAAGTTACTAAATAAGCTTGGATAATGTTCTGGGGAGAGTAGAGCTGCAGTGAAGCGGCCTAGGTAGCTTGGTTGGTGGTTGTGAGTCGAATCGGCAAAGATAATGTTGAAGGAGAAAATTTCAAAGAAGAGGAAAAAAGTAGTAAAAATAGCTTTGCGGCTAGTCAGACGTGAGGCTATTCCTTAGCTCGCGTTGGCTAGTCAAATGCAAAGTTTAGTTTCATGTTGAGAGGTAAAACGCTAACCTAATTCTTAGCTTCACGTTCAAGGCTACTAGCCTAGTGTGGGCAGATTCTCAGAATATTTAATTGATTCTAATGGAGATTTGGAATCATCCAATATTCGAATTGAGTCCCACCAGAATACAAAATCAAGATATTTAAGTCAAGATTAAATATTTGATTAGAATTCTTGATGAATACAAAGATCTTCCATCCCTATCTCTAAAAGATTCTTATAACTAAGTAAAGTCTATAAATAGCCTTCATAAGGAGACTTTAGAGGACTTTTGGCACATCAAGTTACACGTGAGAGCATTAAAACTTTTGGACCAGTAGAGAGAGAGCTAGGGCCGGCTGTTCTTCTTCACCAAACAGAGATTTTTACGTCGGATCGTCAACAGGATCTACTAAATAGATCCCACCACCACTTCAAGAACCCACTTCTTATGTAAAAGAGAGCAATGTAATATAAGTCCTCTCGTTTGTTTTTTTTTTATTCTTCTTTCATTGTAATTTTACGATCATTGTAATCATTAATATCAATGGCAGTGGAAGAAAGTAAGAATTTTGCAGTGAATAAACTAGCAACCACAGTGGGAAAAGTCTCTTTCACTAAATAAGAGATTGTGGTGCAATCAGACGTGAAGAAGATTGGACAGGTCATGGATATGCTTATTATCGAAATCGACCAGCAAAAATACGAGGAATATCTCTCCTCTAGGTCAGTTAATCTGACTGAAACAAGGCGCTATCGCCACGTAGTCTCTAGAATCTGTGAATCGGGTGATAAAAAATTCTCCGTAAATTGGGGATCCTTTGAGACTGTGGCCATAGAGCCCTCGTGTGGGTAGAACCTTCTAGGGGAAGGCTCTGTTCTTCCTGCCAAAGAGGGATAGAAAACTAGCTTCATGAGAACTCAAGTTCGCAATAGAAATTGTCGAGTAATACAAAGAGCCCTCAAAGCTCGCATAAAATGTGAGGCAAAGGCGGAACACGAGGTTATGTCGGTACCTCACGAACTGGCTAACGTAAATCACAAGACTAGTGAAAATCGTGTAAAATGCAAAGCTAATCACAAGCCAGTGTGTGAGGAAAACTCTCCATGCGAGGCTAAGTGGGAACTGAACTTGGACATGAAACTGGCAAAGTTGATAAAACTCGCATAAAATGCGAAGCTAATTCCAAAGACAAGCCAGTGTGTGAAGAAAATTCTTCACGAGAGGCTATTAAGCTCGAACAGAAATATGAGGCTAGCGTACAATGCAAAGCTCTTAAGACTTTCATAAAACGCGAGATTAAGCCAGCATGTGTGGGTACTCCCCCACGCAAGGCTGAACATTCACTGGAAGTTATAACTTCATCAAAAATGCCAAGCCAGCGTAAAATGCGAGGCTGGCATAAAATGCTAAGTTAAATCTCAGCCTCGCATGGAAGCTTTACAATGCAAAGCTAACTCCTAGCTCCGTGTAAAATAGTTAAAATACAAAATGCAGGCTAATAAATAGAGTGTTGAACACTTGACAGACTAGCAACTGGATACTATCATTCCTGGAGAGTTTCATAAGGCATCCAGACTTTTCCAGTGGCTAAGTGGGTCCCATGTCCAGAACATAACTAAAACCTTCTCTTCCACTAAAATCCCTTATCTAAGGGAATACTTGACTAATAAAAGGAAGGCAACTAAATCGCACTCTACATACCATCACAAGCATTTAATTTCTATTGTATTAAATAATTGCTAATGTAATACCTAGAAAGTGTCTGTATTTGATAGAATAACTAGGTCAGATCAAAGCACTCCAAAAAGGAGAAGGAATAGCCTAAAACATAGAATTAATAGGGAAAAGAATTGAGGACAATGACCTCAAATATGGTGGGCAAAGGAAAGAAGATTTTAGAGAAAGAACAAGAATCAGACACGAAAGACGACGAAGCTTACCATTTTACCTGACTCAAAACCAGTGTCACTGCTCCTTAAAATTATAAAAAACTCTCAAGAGGATCCAAGGATAATGATAGTGACCATTTGGCCATAGTATCGCCACAGTCATATGCTTCTTCTCGACAAAAGAGAACGACATCACACATGGTAGACAGGTCCGATGACATAGATTAAAGGATGGAAGCACAAGAGCGATTGATCCAGGAACAATATAAGATTATCAATGAGCTCAAGATGATACTCAGGAAGGTGGTTGACAATACATAGTAAATGGCAGAAGACAAAACCATAACCTCTTCTTTGGAAAAATCCAAAGCAAACGAGAACAAGGAAAAACAAAATGAAGAAGAGAAAGCTTACTCTGAGCATGAAGAGAACTCTAAATTCTTCTTTGTTGACCCTCATGAAGAAAAGATGGAAAAGCTCCAAGACCAACTAGATGCATTAATGTAAAAGAAGAATTTGAAGGAAGCGAGGTTTCGAGACCCCACCCATAGAAGTGGGATTTCGCTCGTTTTCTTGAAAAATATAAACTTCTCAAGTTGGAGTCATATGACGGGAAGGGATCTCCAAACCAGCACATGTATTATTTTCTATTGCAAGCTGGTCATTTGATAGGGAATAATCCCATAATAACCATTGTGAGTACCCTACGAGGGCCTACCTTTACATGGTTTATGCAGTTGCATTCAGGGACCATCAAAACCTAGTATGATGTGAAAAAGCAATTTTTGACACGTTTTTTTGAGGACAATACTGTCATATCAGTTCATTTCCTTCTTGCAACAAAACAAGAAGAAGAGGAAACAATCAAGAGCTTCATAGAACACTTTCGGAAAAAATCCGTGCAAAGCTGACACGTTATGACCCAAGAAATCCTGGTAGAAACTTGTAAATATAATTTCAAGACCGGCGTATTGATAAAATGGGAGCTGTAGAGTCCAAGACCTGGAAAAACCTATTAAAGTAAGGAGAGCAGGAAGAAGATATAATTCATAGGATAGAAGAATATCGCACTACAAGAAGCTCTACAACCAACATGCCATATCCACAAAATCTTAAAAATAAAGGGATGACTATGTTGGCGTCAGATGTAAATTCGAATTCGTGACCCCAGAATCCAAGAAGCGTGGGCCCGAATAGTCCCCAACATGACAAGACGTACTCGTTCAAAGAGAAGCAAAATTGGTACTCTATTTCTTCTTCTCAATAGATGTGGGATGCTGAAGTTTCCAGAGAATTGAAAGCCAGAAGATGCAGGAAAGACCAACGATCATAATTATTACTTATTCCATCAGAACATTGGGCATCCAACCAAAAATTGCTACCCTCTCAAGAATCGAATCTGAGCATTGATAGAAACCGGTGTCCTCCAGCTTAAAGAAGAACAGAAGAAGGTTTCTGCGAATATGACAACTCTGGTTGTAGGAACCAATGAGTTCCCTACTAGAGTAACCCTTGTACCTGCAAGGAAGCTAATGTTAGTCAACAATGATCCCCATAATATGAAGAAGAAGGGACTCTCCCTAATAACTACGAAAAAAGGGGGAGATCATGTGCGTTCATCCAGACCTTTTAAAGGATGAGTAATGGTTTTCACCCAACATACAAGGAAAGACGTGGACCAGTAATACTATCTCTGCCAATCTGGAAGAAGATCTTACAGTCATCAATGCATTGATAGATTTAGAAGAAGAGGCCATAGCTATGGCCACTCACTAAGAAGAATCACACACAATTGGCACCAGATCAGGCAAGGCTTACCTTAAAGAATATTTAAAAATGGGACCCAGCAAAGCTGTAGAAGCACAAGGAGAACCCGCAAAACCAAAGGGCTTCGCTTCTAGAAGAATGCAAAGAAGGCTGATGAAGCAATAGGTGCGCCATTTCAGTTCGACATAATAGCCCTGTTAGCTAACGTTCCTGTTTGTGTCACGCTCTACGAACTATTGTGGTTGTCCAAATCAACCCGAGAGGCATTAAGAAAGGCATTGGCAGATTGGCAGACTCTGAGTCTTTCTTGGCACAAATCGTTGAACCATCCGATGAGGTAAGGAATTCTTGCCCTCACTGCCACTAAGTGACGAGACAAATTCCGCATATCACCTTTTTGCCAGAAGACATGCAGGTAAAGAACATAAAGCATAATAGGCTCTTGTATTATACTAGATACGTCGGATCAACCCAAGTGAGCCGCATTCAAATTGATCCTAGGTCTACATTAAGCGTCATCCCGAGGAGGTGGATGAGACTATTGGGAATCTCGCTACATCGTCTGACACTAACAAACACTACAATATTCGGCTTCAATGCTAATGACAGTTGTCCCCTAGGAAAGATTAAGCTTTGATGCCAAATGGGATACCTAAAGACGGAGGTCACATGTTATGTTATCGATGCAGACACATCATATAATATCCTTTTGGGGCAGCCATGGATCCATGCCAATATGATAGTCCCGTCGATCCTCCATCAGTGCATGAAGTACTGTGGTGAGCGAGGAGAGCTCTGGACGTTGATTGTAGACAATCAGCCTTTCAAGGGAGTTGAGAATTATTTTACAGATGCCCTGCTATATAAGGAGGCTCACGAAGCTCTAGATAGGCCAGCTGAAGAGCCCTACGATAGTGGCAATGAAGCAGATTCCAAGCACGAGTCTTTAGGCGAGGAAGATGAAGAATATGAAGTAAATCCATACATAGATTTTCATAAAATCAATGTAGTCGATGCTACGAGTGATGTAGAAGAATTAGTTATTAATGAAGACATAAAGTTTGCTTACATATTTGTTGTTGCTTCTGATTCAGTGCCCTCCTGCACCAACACAGAGGCAGACAGTTTGTCCAAACTGGTAGCATATCATCTCCCGATATGATCATCCCTCCTCTCTCGGCCCAAAATAGTAAGTGACCGAGGTAATGTCTTTGGAGTACCTTCTCGACAACCACATCAAAAGCCTATAGTGTTCAAAAAAGTGATGACACAGCCCAATCAACACCAATGTAGTGGGAGCGATGATCAAACGTCACCTTAGTTCCACCATTATGAATAAAAATCTCAACAAATAATGAAGAAAATAGGTTATAATTTAGTCTAAAGCAAGGGCTAAATTTCGGTAAGGGATGGCGAAGTATCCTTCCCTCCTTCATACCAGAAGGAAAATGTCATGATTATTATCATAGGACTCGAAGAGGATTAGTGTATGTATCAACTCCTTCTGCATCACAAGACGAGCCTGAAGGGACGACTCCAACCGATAGTAGTGGTTGTGCATCGGACCAAGATTCTTATGGGAGTACCGGGGCAATATTCAATCAATCACAACAAATATGGTTTTATCTGTACATGAAAGCGATGAGGAACCAATTGATCTTCAGGATGAGTTTTGGGCTAAACACATAGATACACTTTGGGATGTCTGTTTTGAACAAAAAGACCCACCCATAGAAGACAAGGTAACTCAAGTCAATATGGGACTAAGGGGGATCCAAAGCCTATTTTCATAAACGAAACCTTGACTCCCACAGAATACCCACAGAATAAGAAGAGCTCATACCTCTCATCAGGGAGTATATAGATGTGTTCTCTTGCAGCTATGAAGATATGCCTGGACTAGACCCTTAGGATGCAATTCATCTCTTGAATATCAAGGAAAATGCAAAGCCTGTCAAATAGCAGGAAAGGTACTTCCAACCAGAGTTAATAGAGACCATAGAAGCCGAGGAGAACAAGCTAATAAGCTCAGGATTTGTTTGAGAGGAACAATATCCTATTTGGTAGTAAATATAGTACCTATTCGTAAAAAGAACGACAAGATCCAGATATGCATTGACTTTCGAGATTTAAATTCTGCATGTCCTAAGGACAAATTTTCCTTACTAATTACTGATGTAAATGATCGATAATACCTGTGGAAATGAGAGGATGCCCTTTATGGATGGCTTCATAGGCTATAACCAGATCAAGATGCATCCAGGTGATGAGGAACACACGGCTGTCAGGATGCCACTAGGGATATATTGTTATACGGTAATGCCCTTTGGGCTTAAGAATACCAGAGCCACCTATCAATGTGCTATAAGCATCCTATTCAAGGAACATCTGTATAAAATTATGGAGTGTTATGTAGACGATATTGCTGTTAAAAGCAGGAATAAAGAAGATCATCTCCAAAATTTGAGGACGGTCTTCAATCTCATGAGAAAGCATCACTTAAAAATGAACCTCACCAAATCTTTCTTGGGGTTGTCCAAGGGCAAGTTCCTTGGATTCATAGTTACTTCGAAAGGGATTTACCTTGACCTTAACAAAGTGAGAGCGATCAAGGAAATGCAGCCACCCCAAAATCTAAAAGACCTGAGAGGGCTATAGGAAAAGCTGGCCTACATCAGTTGCTTCATCTATAACTTATCAGGGCGATGCCAGTCATTTTCTAAACTGATGAAGAACGGAGTTTCTTTTGTTTGAGATGAATCATTCCAGCAGGCATTTATAGCCTTAAGGAATATCTTACAAAACCACCCGTCCTAATGGCTCCTGTACCAGAAAGACCATTCTTTATATATATGAGGGCTATGGATCATGCACTAGGTGCATTACTAGTGCAACACAATGAATATGGCCATGAACACGCTTTTTACTATTTGAGCCACACGATGATGGGAGCCGAGCGCCGATATACTACAATAAAAAGGAGTGTCTAGCCCTGGTAATAGCAATTCAAAAGATGCGTCACTATCTAGCTGGGCATATGATGAATGTCATATATTGCATATTTATAACCTCCATATTATCTATTTTCATATATAAATAACACTACTTGAGTATTTTTAGTATGTTTTCAGGTGAAATTTATTCCTATAAGGAGATGGCATAAATTCAGAGTCGAATTAGGAAACCAAGTCCAAAAAAGAATTAAAAGTGAGCAAACCTACAAGAACATAAAATTTCAGAGAGCCAAAATCCAATACAGTCATTCATATCAAAAGGAAAAGACCAGAACTTCGTGTAGAAGAAAAGAGAACCCAAGATTCCATACTTAAGCCAATTAGCGGCACTATGGGACCAACTTGTCATGAAATTTTTACGGGATCTTCGATGAAATTTTGTAGTTACTCACTTGTACTCATATTAGGATTTGGTTCTTTGAAACTTATATATTGGCCGTGTCCTTTTAACCTAGGATTATGCAATTTTGAACTTTTGACATAAATAAAGATTACGGTTTTGCCGAAGGGGTGACGACCACCATACTGCGCTCAAGAGGTGACTCTACTGTTTTCAAGTTCTTTCTAGTAAGTAGAAATATTTTATTTGCTTTATAGATTGATTTAATTACTTTCTAGTATATATTTATTTACTTTGTAGTATAGATTTCTCTTATTTTCTTGGAAAATAGAATTTTTTATGGCTTTCATAAATAAAAATAGGATCTTATTAATTAGAAGTATAAATAGCTAATTAGTTTAGTTTTAAGATTTAGATGAAACTAAGGATCAACCTTATATTATTCTATTTATATTCTCTCTAAAATAAAAATAAAAAAGATAGGATTTTTCTATAAAACAATAAAAATACAAAAACTCATAAATTAGAATTTTGATAGGTTATTCTTAAGTTAATTATATTGATAGCCTATGCTTAGCGCTTGGGGTTGTTGGTTTTTTTTTCGTTTTATTGAATTAATCTAATGATTTAGTTTATTTCTATCCAAAAGTAATTTTTTTGATGGATTATACTTGTACGTCACTTGATAGCCCATACTTAGGATGTTTTCAGTAGGAATTAAATTAAAAGATCATATTTTTATGGAAAAATGAAGATAAAATAGATAATATTTGGTTATGAACTAGTGGATTCTATATCCTAAACTAATTAGAATAACTTGAAATTAATCTAGACTCATACTTAACTCGTTAGAATAATAGGATTAGGATGAGCGCAAAAATTCTCTAGATCCTTGTGGTAACATCCTGTAAAGCGCTACAACCGACACTGTATACTTGTCGTAAATTTATCACATCAAGTTTTTGACGCCATTGCTGGGGATCGACAGTGTTTCTTGCTTTTTCTAACAATTAATAGGTTAACAGTATGTTTTGAGTGTGTAGGGACTTAAAAGTTAAGATATAGGTTGCAATAAGGAACGAGAAAAGACTTAGAAATGCACTGCAAAAATCAGAGAGCCAAACTACCTGGTGTTGCCCCTAAATAGCTGCAATTGACACTATTTAGTGGCAAATTTGGTGAGTCTCTCCCTCTTTATCTCTCTAGTTCTGTGTTTTGGATCTCTGGTTCTGTGAAAAAATACAAAAAAGTAATAAAAAAGTTAAAAACTGTAAGACATCGTATTTTTTTATCATATTCCTTCTACCGTCATATCTCATCACACCTCACTTCTTGCATTACTTTAGGAAATTCGTGCATCCACACACGATCGCTGGTTCATACCATATTGGACCTGTGATCAATTTGATCGACTTGTGAGATCAGATTTGTTCATGGGAGACAAGATGAACCAATCATTCCCGATCCTTCAGGATTAATATTACCTGTTGCACACATCACTTCCGTCATGCATCAAACTTCCACACGCAGCGAGTAATCTCTATGAGCTGAAATCGCAGTACATTAGTATGCTTTCTAAATTCACAGAATCTGATTCTGATGATGCATATGTCTTTATCAATGAATTTCAGGAAGTATGCGTAATGATTAAATTACAACACTTGTCGGAGGACGCAATTAAGTTTTGCTTTATCCCATTCACTCTCAAAGATAATGCCAAGAAGTGGTTGTACAGTATGCCTACTAATTCAATCACTACTTGGGATGAATTCGTTATAGTTTTTCAAAAGAAGTATTATTCCACGCACAAGACGGCAAATATTAGAAATCAAATTAATCAATTTTGTTAAGTTCTGGGAGAACCCTTCTGAAAATACTAGGAACAGTTCAAAGATTTATTAACTAAGTGCCCCACCATGTGATAGAAAAGTGGCAGTTGCATCAAATTGTGTACGAAAGACTCAATTACACATCCAAAACTCTTCTTGAGTCTATTTATCAGGGGGAGTTTATGAGAAAGAATGAGGATGAAGCATGGGACTTCCTTGAGAGCCTATCGTGGAAAACTATGTAGTGAGAGAGTCCCACTGAGAAATCCATTACATTAACTTCTACACATAAGGGTGGATTCTATAGCGTCGACAACTCTATAGCTGTTGAAGCTAAAATTACAGCCCTTATAAGGAGAATAGAGGCATTGGAGACTCCTAGCACTCCACTGATAGGTCAAGTCAATCAAATTCAAGTTTTCACATGTTTTAATTGCGGAACTCCAAATTATGTTATGGAGAAGTGTCCATTATTAATAAATCCCATGGATCTAGCACTCAAGCAGACTAACGCTTTATATCAACGACCTATAAATAATTCTTATACTCCTACATACAATCCTAATTGGAAGAATCATCCAAATCTCTCTTGGGGTCAGGGGCAATATCAAAGAGCTCCTAATCCTAACATGCAGCCTCCAGTCAATGGTCAACACCCAAGACCAAAGGTGGATGCTTATCAACACCTAAATGCTTCAAATCAGGCGAACAACTAGAATAGACCACCTTCACATAATCAATCATATCCACAGCAGGGGTCTAACAATAATTGTGATAGACAGCTAACAATACTTGAAAGAAATGTGGAGAACAATTTCAAGACAACGTCCAATTTAGACACTGAAATGCAAAATTTAATGAAAGTGTCTACTAATTTTATACAACAGACTGACCAACAACTTCTTACAAGTTCTCAATCGATCAAAAATATAGAACAGCAGGTTGTACAGTTAGCCATATAGTTGAGTGAGCAGGACCGGGTACCTTTCCGAACCAACCAATAATGAACACCAAGTATAACTCATCTCACTTTGTTTCATCCTATGTTGACCAATGCAATGCCATTTACATACTCAGATTTTGCAAGAAGTGGACAATAATGCAATCATGCCCCCTAATCTAACTCCTACTATTTCGCAGCTACACCATCTTTTCCATCTCTTTCTCCACACCATCTCCATCATCTCCATTACATCACACGCTGATTTGAAAGAATATGTTTCTAAGCCGAAAGCACTATATTCCAATTAGCTTAGAAAGTCTTCACCACAAATAGAGAAGATTCCTGAAATATTTCAGCAGGTGAAGGTTAATATTCTACTACTTGATATTATACAATAGGTTCCTACTTATGCCACGTTTCTTAAGGATTTGTGTACTAAGAAACGAGCAATAAATGTTCATGAAAATGTTTTTCTTACGGAAAATAACTCGCAAATCCTCTCTAAATTCTTACCTGTCAAATACAAAGATCCAGGTTCCCCTACAATCGCATGCACTATTGGGAACATTATATTTGATAGGGCGTTGTTTGATCTAGGGGCAAGTATTAACTTGCTTCCTTATACTGTTTATCAGCAAATGGGGTTAGGAAAACTTTAACCTATCAAAATCACATTACAGCTAGCTGATCGTTCGATCAAGGGACCACTTGGTATGGTTGAAGTTGTGCTCATTAAGGTCGACGAGTTTATCTTTCATATAGACTTTATTGTCTTAGAAACTGAACCGATTTTCAATCCATTGAATCAAATTTATGTTATCTTGAGCAAACCATTCCTTGCAACAATAGATGCATTAATTGATTACATGAGTGATCTCATGACACTATCATTTGGAAATATGACGTGGCATTGAAAATATTCAATATAGATGAGCACACAATGAGCTCTCTCATTGAGTTAAACAAGATTCACAATTTGCACTCTTATTCTACATTTTGTGATAATGATAAATCCTCATTTGAGTAAATTTTTGAAGATGAGCTCATATTATTAGATGAATTGGCATATATTAACTCTACGTATGATGATACTTGTGCAAATATATCATTCATTTATGAGCAAACCTTTGAGGATTTATTTGCAATGGAGCTTGCATTACTTCGTGAGTTAGAAGGGCTACCACACTTTGCAGTTGGTATACTTGATCATGTTGCACTCTTCACATCTCACGATATTCCTATATGTGTGCTTGTTACTAATGATGATTGACAGTATTATAATGAAAAATTCTTTAACCTAATTATTAATGCTTATATATGGACAAAGAAAAAGCGAGGAAAGCATAAAAAGCAAAAAGGTAATTTTGTGACTTTTATGAGGATGATGAGACACAATAATACACCCACTTCACTTTTAAAACACATACACTATGAAAGTGGAAAGTGATCGAGAGGTCGAAGCCGCTTTCCATGCGTTAATAGGGCGACGATATTGAGATCATGACTTTTCACGACTCTCATTATTTGTATAATATTTTTATAATAGTTTTCATATTTATTTTACCACCCTTGGTTCGCATATGATGGCATACATGATTTTAGGTGTGGGGGAGTGGGTCAGGAAATTTTTCTTTGTGTTTTTCTAGGATTTTTATTATTTTTATATTTTTTTGGGTTTCTTTATTTTACTCTTTGGGTAATTTTTAGAGTAGAATTTTTTTTTAAAAAATCTAAAAAAAAGTTAAAAAATATGAAAAAAATTAAAAATACAAAAATAATTTTTTTAATAAATAAACTAACTACAAATAAAAAAAAAATTAGATTTGAAGTTTAATAGGAGAGTAGATTGGATAATACATTTAGAATTTTATGAAAAAATAAAAATCCGAAAAATAAATACCGCTAACAGTAATTTTGATGTAAGTATACATCTATTTTTCACTTCACAATAGTTTATTAGATTAAGGATAAAGATGATAACGATTAAGTTGTCTTCTGTCTCTAAAAAGGAAAAAAAAGAATAAAAGAAGGTAAGCCTGGTATTTAAGGTAATAAACCTTAAAAAAAAAAGGGATGAGCCTGTTATTTAAGGAAATAATCCTTAAAAAAAGAAAAAGAAAAAACAAAGAAGGTGAGCTTGATATTTAAGGCAATAATTCTTTAGAAATGAAAAAAAAAAAGAAAATAAGAGTGTGATCCGAGTAATCAGGTATTTGCGCCTAAACAAGTTTGAATCTAGTATGAAAGGTGAAATATTCACAAAAAAAAAGAAAAAATTTATTTAGAGAGAAGAAATGAATCATTAGTTAGAGTTTGAGTTCAAAACCAAAGTAAACTATCACACGTGCACATAGATATATAGGAGCCAATGAATTATCTATTAGTGGGTATTGAAAAATAAATTTTGAATTTTTGATTAAAATAATAGGTGTATTTGATATGATACTTGACTTGAAGACTGATAATCTAAATGCATTTTTGAGTCTGTATATTAGTGAGATTATTTGTAGAAAATATCAAAAAAAAAGATTTTCGTTTCTTTTATAAAAAATTTTTGTTTTTCTTGATTTTTAGTTATCTTTATTCTTCTTTTCGTTATTTCTTAATCTAACTTCTTCACAAATTTTGTGGGTATATTCACAGGAAATCCTTACGAGACACAACTCGACCACTAGGGTAACCTAGGAGTTTAACAGTTTATTGCATATGCTAAGTGCAATCGTGATTCTTGCGAAAGTGAGTTAGGATTTTTCTTTTTCTTTTTTAGTCTAAGTTTTATTGGAGGACTAGAAAAAGATAGGTGTCGGGGTGTGATGAGTGTCATATATTGCATATTTATTGGTTCCATATGTAACGCCCCAACTTCCAGTAGTGTGGAAAGCTGGAACGTTCGGCGTCGAATGATAACTCGACGAGCCTCAAATAAAATATTACAGTCACCATTTGCAATTTAATATGAATAACATGCAGAAACTAAATAAAATTTTTCTTTATCAAAACAAAGTGATAATAATTTCCCTCAAAATAAAATTAACAAATGTCACCACAGTTAAATTATTTCAAAATAAAAGAAAAGGACTGTCTCGCATAAACTTAAATAAAGTGTCATCAGCACTTATTACATTTTTTTTTAAAAGAAAGCAGTTAACCAAAGAAAGTAATCACTCCTGCAGATCCGCTTGTTCTTTAAAATATGCCATATCATGTCCTGTATCTGGAGGATCTACTTCTTCATAAAGGTTTGTATCTGGTCATGCATAACCAGGATCGTCAGTAAAGCGATCTCATATAAAACATGAAAGGATAGCAATGATAACTCAATGTCATAAACAGTTATGCAAATAAAAAAAATGGAAGGCTCTACATGGTAATCATTATTGTGTTTATTTTTATTATTTCAGTTAATGTCTTTTAATTATGGTATTTGAAAATTCAGGAAATATGAATATAGCTGGTCTGAACGCATCCCCGTCTACCCCCGGGAAAACGGAACAGTAAGTTGATCGGAGCCTATTCCGATCCTACCAAAAATGGGAAACAGTGGCGCAGTAAGTTGATCGGAGCCTATCCTGATTCTCCCATAATGGGAAACAGTGGCACAGTACAGTTACGTTCAGCCATCTAATTCATACAAACCTAAATTTTCCCCCAAATCCCCAGTGTATATCAAGTTCGGTGTTAATTATCAATTTCAATATAAATTTATGATTTCAGTAAATTTCAGTTCAGTATGTAGATTGGTGATAATAATTAGAGTTCAGTGAACAGTAACAATATCAGTGACAATATAACGTTGCAATAATTTAATTATCTATCACCAATCTTATACAGTAACAATTTGCATTTACACGGTGTCTTATCATACCTTGTATTAGTTTTATTTTTCCTTCCTTTTCAATATATAACAAACAACTGGAATTAAAACTTATAAAAAATCGCATGTTGGATTTTATGCATATTTATGAAATATAGAAACATGTCGCTTTTATTTAATCACCACCCCCTTTTTTTTTCTATATGTCCGCGAATTCGGATAGCAATAGCAGTTATATGCATAAGATTTGGATATCTCTAAACGCGCATCATATGTCGTACATGAAGTGATTTACAACATAGGGGGGAAATGGTGCTCATTGGAAAATGTGTGCGCACAAAGAAAGTTCCTCAATTCCAGCCAATGCAGTATCATGACTTGGGGGTGGTTCTAAGCATACACCCTATTATCAATAATAAAGTGATTTACAACATAAGGGAAGAAGGTGCTCACGGATAGTGATGTGTGCATTTAGAGGTCCCAAAACCAGCCAACACAAGCACCTTGGATTGAGGGTATTGCTAACTGTGCACCACATGATGGGTAGTAGTGGTTACAACATGGGGAAAGAGGGTGCTCACTAGTGAAATACGTGCGTATTTAGAATTTCATAAAGTTCCTGAAATGTTGAGGTAGTTCTAGATGCGCACCCAATACTATATAGTTAAGGTGAATTACAATATAGGGGAAAATGGTGCTCACTAGTGAAATACGTGTGCATTTAGAACTTACTAAAGGTTCCAGCACTATAACCAAATAGAGAGAGGAGAAAAGAAGCAGCAACAGTAAAAGCAGAAAAGAAAAGAAGCCGCGGCAGATACAGAAGCAGAAAAAAGAAGACGAAGGAGAAGAAAAAGAAGCAGCAGCAGATGCAGAAGCAGAAAGAGAAGAAGAAGAAGAGGAAGAAGAAGCAGCAGCAGGTGCAGAAGCAGAAAGAGAAGAAGAAGCAGAAGAAGAAGTAGCAGACGCAGAATTAGAAAAGAAGAAGAAGGCGAAGAAGAAGAAGAGTAGCAGAATAATTTGGATGAGCATATTTAGCAAATCACCTTCACTGCCACCACCACATAAAAATGTATGAACCAACTGGGATTTGGGATGTGTTTTAAAAGTGACAATTCTGTATTTAATACACAGCCATCGTCAAGACAAAGTTAGGGGGGAAGGTATAGTAGACTTTCATGGTGACTGTAATGGCTGCCTGCAAAAGAAGCAGACATCCAAAGTTGTTTTCCCACCAATCAAATAATCACAAATTGTCTCTTTCAGAAAACAAATCCTCAATCAAGAAAATACTAAAAGTAGAAATGAAGATCAATTACTCTGACAATGTGCTTTGGTACAATCTCATTTTAATGCGTGGTTGCAGCAATGTACTACCTCACCACCATATAAACTAGAGGTAGGGTCTAACGAGACATGGGAGCCAAGGAATTAATTTAAAACATGGGAGTTTCTTTTTATCTTCATAGTTTCTGAATTTCCTTTAAACTTGTAAAACCAAACTCAAAATGGTTGCAAAATTGCCTCGCCATCTGTAAGGAGCTACAGGTATCAATAAAAATGATCTTGTCCACATTAACACCAAAATCAATTAATCTAAATAAGGATTTCAAATTATGATAATCTCAATGTACAGATGACATGGAAGATTTGAGGAGCTAATATCAAATTAACGATCCAAAAGTGAGAGATCTTAAAAAAATATCGAAAGTTCCTACACATGGGTGCGACTATACCAACACTAACGCACCGGATCCCATAAGAACTCCATAATTAAACATGATTGGACGCAAGTAGTTTGAACAAGCTACAACCAAAACAATTGATTCTGGCTAAACTAACACAAAAATAATTAATTCCAACGAAAAAGGCAAATCGGCATCATCTTTTTAAATTAAAATAGGAAGTATAAGAAAAAAAATAAGCATAAAAGAAAATAGCATGTTAGAGTGTGTCAAAAGAACTCACCTTGGCTGAATTTCTTCTTTCCTCCTTTTTCTTTCCTTGCTTCCTTTCTCTCTCCTTCCCGCACATTCTGAAGTTCTTCTGCGTTCCAGAGGAGAGATGAGAATGAGGTTTTGGATTAAGATATAGCCTACTTAGTTGAGATCCAACAAAAATAATTTTTTGGTTAAGATTTGATTTCCTTTCAACTATTTAGATTTCTATCCGATTTTCTCTCAACTATTCAGATTTATATCCAAACAAATCCCAATATATATTTATATTTATTATTATTATTATTATTTTCAGATTTTTTTTTTCAAAAATTTGAAAAAAATGGTCGTTACATTCTACCCCCCTTAAGAAAAATTTCGTCCTCGAAATTTCTTTAAACTTAAATGATGTAGAGGGGTTATACCTTTATTCAAATAAGTGTGAAAAACGCTCTCGAATGTCTTCCTCTCGCTCCCAGGTTGCTTCCCGATTAGAATGTCGATTCCAAGAAATCAACACAGTGGAATTACTTTGTTCTTCAAAGTCTTCTCCATTCGGTCAAGTATGGAGACTGGTTCTTCTGGATAGGAGAGGTCTGGTCCAACCTCCAGTTCTGAATAGTTCACGATATGCTTTTCATCATAAACATATAGTTTTAATTGCGAGACGTGGAAAACGTTATGTACTTGCTCCAGTGTAGACGGTAGTGCCAGGCGATAGGAGACTTTGCCTATCCGTTCCAAGATTTGAAAGGGTCCGATAAATCTTGGGCCTAACTTCCTACGATTGCCAAAGCGAATGACTCCACGTGTGGGTGACACCTTCAAGAAAACTGAGTCCCCAACTTGGAATTCCAGAAACCGCCGTCGTTGGTCTGCCCAGTTCTTCTATCGATCTTGGCTGCTCTCCGATGTTGTCGTATTAAGTTAATTTTATCTACTGCCTGGGTAATTATCTCTGGTCCAAGCAGTTTTCTTTCTCCAATATCATCCCAATATAACGGAGACCTACATTTCCTTCCATACAGAGCATCAAATGGTGCCATCTTGATGCTTGCTTGGTAGTTATTATTGTAGGTGAATTCCACTAGATGCAGGTGATCCTCCCATGAGCCCCCGAAGTCAAGCATGCAGGCCCTCAACATATCCTCCAATGTCTGGATAGTCCTTTCTGATTGACCATCTGTTTCTGGATGATATGCTGTGCTGAATTCTAATTTTGACCCCAGACTATCTTACAATTTCTTCCAAAACTGAGAGGTGAACCGAGCATCTCGATCCGATACAATACTGACTGGCACACCATGTAATT
Source organism: Dracaena cambodiana (assembly GCA_036321105.1). Taxonomy (NCBI): domain Eukaryota; kingdom Viridiplantae; phylum Streptophyta; class Magnoliopsida; order Asparagales; family Asparagaceae; genus Dracaena; species Dracaena cambodiana. Next base: position 13,855,315 of record JAYEPQ010000020.1, on the reverse strand, counting down.
TTACCACTTCACGCATATACTTCTCTGCCAACATTTCGGTAGACTGTCCTACACGAAATGGTATGAAATGCGCTACTTTAGTAAGGCGGTCCACAATCACCCAGATTGCATTATTACCCTTGGGACTACGTGGCAATGCGGTAACAAAATCCATAGTAACTCTTTCCCATTTCCATTCAGGTATGGGTCGAGGTTGAAGGAGTCCTAGCATTCTTTGACGCTCTTCTTTAACCTGTTGACAAGTCAAGCATTTGGATACAAACTTGGTGATTTCACGCTTCATTCCATGCCACCAAAAATATTGCTTCATGTATTGATACATCTTTGTTCCTCCGGGATGGACTGAATAGACTGAACTATGAGCCTCTGATAATACTTCCTGCCGAATTTCTCCTTTGGGCACACACAACCTGTTGCCAAATCGAAGAGACCCATCTGCGTGAATACATAAATCTGTTCTCCGTCCTTCTTTTACTTGTCTTCGAAATCTTTGCAACTTAGGGTCATATTTTTGAGCTTCTTTAATTTTCTCTACCAATGAAGGTTGAAGTTGCAAAGCCAGCATTTGAGCCTCAGCACCGGGTAAGAAAATTTCTAATTCTAACTTTATAATCTCTTCAAGTAGCTCTTTTTTCTGAGTTAGAACCATTGTCATTGGCTTCCTGCTTAAAACATCTGGTACCACATTGATCTTACCTGGATGGTACTGCAAGTTGATGTCATAATCTGCCATCAATTCAAGCCACCCTCTCTGTCTCATATTAGGTTCTTTTTGTGTGAAGATATACTTAAGGCTCTTATGGTCTGTATAAATCTCTACTCTACTACCCAACAAGTAGTGTCTCCAAATCTTCAATGCAAAAATTACAGCTGCAAGCTCCAAATCATGTGTGGGATAGTTTTTCTCATGTGGCCTCAATTGTCTAGAAGCATAAGCTATGACCCGTCCCCGTTGCATCAACACACAACCTAGCCCTTTGCTTGACGCATCACTGTACACAACTATTCCTTCGGTCCCTTCCGGAACGGCTAATACTGGTGTTGTTGTGAGCCTCCTTTTCAACTCATTGAAAGCTGCGTCACATTCGACTGTCCAGTCGTACTTCTCTCCTTTCCTCAGGAGTTTGGTCAGAGGCCTGCAATCTTAGAAAAGTCCTGAACGAACTTTCGATAATAACCTGCCAATCCCAGAAAGCTCCTCACTTCTGAAACATTTTTCGGAATCGGTCAATCCTTCACTGCTGAAACCTTGCCAGGATCAACAGAGATTCCTTCTTGAGAAATAATGTGTCCCAAAAATGAAACACTCTTCAGCCAAAATTCACATTTGCTGAGCTTCCCATATAATTTCTCCTTCCTCAGCGTCTCCAAGACTACCCTTAAATGCTTAGTGTGATCCTCTTGGGTCATAGAATACACCAATATGTCATCTATGAACACCACAACGAATTTATCCAAATATGGAAGGAAAATTCGATTCATTAAGTTCATAAAAATTGCAGGTGCATTTGTTACTCCGAATGGCATCACTAAGAATTCAAAATGCCCATATCGAGTTCGGAATGCTGTTTTAGGAATGTCTGACTCCTTCATTTTCACTTGGTGATATCCAGACCTAAGGTCCAACTTGGAAAATACTTTAGCACCTCCAAGTTGATCAAACAAATCATCAATTCTCGGTAGTGGATACCGATTCTTGATAGTGACCCTATTCAATCCTCTATAATCAATGCATAATCTTTTGCTTCCATCTTTCTTCCCAGTCAAAAGTACTGGTGCACCCCAAGGGGAAGTACTTGGTCTAATAAACCTTTAGCTTCCAACTCATCTAATTGTACCTTAACTTCCTTTAGCTTTGCTGGACCCATTCGATATGGTGCTTGAGAGATTGGTGTGGTGCCAGGAAGAAGCTCGATGGCGAACTCCACTGTCCTGTCTGGTGGTAGTCCTGAGAAATCCTCGAAGATATCTAAGAACTCCGACACCACTGGGAGGTCCGCCGGTATGGCACCCATTTGGATTATTACTTCCTCCTTAGGTTGAGCTCTGAATTCTGCTGGCTCTTTGGTACTGCTGCCCCCGATGAATTCGAACTCCAGGTGATTCGGTATCTTGAAGATAACGCTCCTCCTCCGACAATCAATAATTGCATGGAAGGTACTTAACCAATTCATTCCCAGTATCACATCAAATCCGTGAGTATCGATAACCAGGAAATTAGCATAAAATTCCCTTTTACAAATCACTACAGGACACATTCTACACATTTGAGTAGAATCAATACTCCCATTACCCGTACTAATTCTCCATCTAATGTTCAGGTTTTCACAAGGTATGGCATGTCGTGTCACAAATGTAGAAGAAATAAAGCAATGTGATGCTCCCAAGTCAAATAAAACGGATGCAGGTACATGATATACTAGAATCATACCTGTCACCACATCATCTGACTTCTCCACTTGCTCCGCAGTTAGATTATATGCTTGCCCACGTCCTTTATCCACTGTCATATTCTTCTTGGCCTGCTCGTAAATTTTGTTTTGAGGTGGAAGTGGTCGCCTATTCTAACTGCTGATTTGATCCTTGGGTGGTTGTTGTTGTTGGGGTGCTGGAAGACGAGGCGTTGGCCCCCTGTTGCTCCTTCGTGGGCAATCTCCGATCCTGTGTTCACTTGATCCACATGCTAGACATAAGTTGTTGGTATACCGACACTCCTTGATAGTCTGTCCTGACTTCTGGCAATGTGTGCAAGTAACCTTCTGTTGCGAAGAAGTAACCAACCGCTTCTCCGCACTCCTAGCTGAAGTTCCACCCAACATTTGACTGGCCGACCTCTTGGGCGCAGAAGATTGAATCCTCCTCTCCTTATTTATTACTTGCTCTACATCCTGAGCTGCATCAATAACCTCAGCATAGGTCTCTATTCTGGAGGTTACTAAATATTTCTGGATATCTATCCTCAATCCCTGTTGGAAGCGATGAGCACAATCTGCCTCATTTGACACCATGTACGGCGCAAATCGACTCAGACGGACAAACTCTGATGCATACTCCTCTACTTTCATCCCGGCCTGCCTCAAGTTAATGAATTGGTGCTCCATTTCCCTCCTGGCTGCTCTCGGAAAGAACCTTGCAAGGAAGCTCGTTGTGAAAGCTTCCCACGAGATTGGTTGGGATAGTCTACTCTCCTCTGTTTGCCACCAAGCCCTTGCAATATTCATTAATTGAATTTTGACGACATTTACTTTGTCGGCCTCAGGAATCTGAGCAGCCCTTAATAAGTCTTCCATCTGCATGAGCCACTGTTCAGCCTCCAAGGCTCCTACTGTTCCTGAGAAAGTTGCTGGATGAAGACGTCTGAAATCAGATATCCCTCCTGGACGCTGGTCCCTCGGTTCCGCCACACGATCTAGGGCTGCCATCACTCCCGCTCGAAAGGCTTCGGCCTGCTGTTGTTGCGCGTCGACCATCTTGCTAAGCAGTCCCAACATTTCATTGGCATCAACGGAGTTTGAGGTCGAACCGGAATTTCCCCCATTCCTATTAGCCTGACGAGCCATCCTTCTGAGGAACAAAATAACGTAAGTATTACTTAAATAAACATAATAAAAGTAAATAGATATATGTAGAAAATCATATTTACGCATATATGTGTATAGTCGTATCGAACCTTAAATACTTTAACAAAATTAAACTATTATTATATACATATACATTTTGCTGACTGTAATGATATTCAAGTTTGTTCAAATCACTTGAACAAATTTAAATAACCTGGCTCTGATATCACCTGTAACGCCCCAACTTCCAGTAGTGTGGAAAGCTGCGTTCGGCGTCGAATGATAACTTGACGAGCCTCGAACAAAATATTACAGTCACTATTTGCAATTTAATATGAATAACATGCAGAAACTAAATGAAATTTTTCTTTATCAAAACAAAGCGATAATAATTTCCCTCAAAATAAAATTAACAAATGCCACCACAGTTAAATTATTTCAAAAAAAAAGAAAAGGACTGTCTCGCATAAACTTAAATAAAGTGTCATCAGCACTTATTACATTTGTTTTTAAAAGAAAGCAGTTAACAAAAGAAAGTAATCACTCCTGCAGATCCTCTTGTTCTTTAAAATATGCCATATCATGTCCTGTATCTGGAGGATCTACTTCTTCATAAAGATCTGCATCTGGTCATGCATAACCAGGATCGTCAGTAAAGCGATCTCATATAAAACATGAAAGGATAGCAATGATAACTCAATGTCATAAACAGTTATGCAAATAAAAAAAATGGAAGGCTCTACATGGTAATCATTATTGTGTTTATTTTTATTATTTCAGTTAATGTCTTTTAATTATGGTATTTGAAAATTTAGGAAATATGAATATAGCTGGTTTGAACACATCTCAGTCTACCCCCGGAAAAACAGAACAGTAAGTTGATCGGAGCCTATCCCGATCCTCCCAAAAATGGGAAACAGTGGCGCAGCAAGTTGATCGGAGCCTATCCCGATCCTCCCATAATGGGAAATAGTGGCACAGTACAGTTACGTTCAGCTATCTAATTCATACAAACCTAAATTTTCCCCCAAATCCCCAGTGTATATCAAGTTCGGTGTTAATTATCAATTTCAATATAAATTTATGATTTCAGTAAATTTCAGTTCAGTATGTAGATTGGTGATAATAATTAGAGTTCAGTGAACAGTAACAATATCAGTGACAATATAACGTTGCGATAATTTAATTATCTATCACCAATCTTATACAGTAACAATTTGCATATACACGGTGTCTTATCATACCTTGTATTAGTAGTATTTTTCCTTTTTTTTCAATATGTAACAAACAACTGAAATTAAAACTTATAAAAAATCGCATGTTGGATTTTATGCATATTTATGAAATATATAAACATGTCGCTTTTATTTAATCACCCCCCTTTTTTTTTCTATATGTCCGCGAATTCGGATAGCAATAGAAGTTATATGCATAAGATTTGGATATCTCTAAATGCGCATCATATGTCGTACAGGAAGTGATTTACAACATAGGGGGGAAATGGTGCTCATTGGAAAATGTGTGTGCACAAAGAAAGTTCCTCAATTCCAGCCAATGCAGTATCATGACTTGGGGGTGGTTCTAAGCGTACACCCTATTATCAATAATAAAGTGATTTACAACATAAGGGAAGAAGGTGCTCACGGATAGTGATGTGTGCATTTAGAGGTCCCAAAACCAGCCAACACAAGCACCTTGGATTGAGGGTATTGCTAACTGCACACCACATGATGGGTAGTAGTGGTTACAACATGGGGAAAGAGGGTGCTCACTAGTGAAATACGTGCATATTTAGAATTTCATAAAGTTCCTGAAATGTTGAGGTAGTTCTAGATGCGCACCCAATACTATATAGTTAAGGTGAATTACAACATAGGGGAAAATGGTGCTCACTAGTGAAATACGTGCGCATTTAGAACTTACTAAAGGTTCCAGCACTATAACCAAACAGAGAAAGGAGAAAAGAAGCAGCAACAATAAAAGCAGAAAAGAAAGAAGCCGCAGCAGATGCAGAAGCAGAAAAAAGAAGACGAAGGAGAAGAAAAGGAAGCAGCAGCAGATGCAGAAGCAGAAAGAGAAGAAGAAGAAGAGGAAGAAGAAGCAGCAGCAAGTGCATAAGCAGAAAGAGAAGAAGAAGCAGAAGAAGTAGCAGGCGCAGAATTAGAAAAGAAGAAGAAGAAGAGTAGCAGAATAATTTGGATGAGCATATTTAGCAAATCACCTTCACTGCCACCACCACATAAAAATGTATTAACCAACTGGGATTTGGGATGTGTTTTAAGAGTGCCAATTCCGTATTTAATACACAGCCATCGTCAAGACAAAGTTAGGGGGGAAGGTAGAGTAGACTTTCATGGTGACTGTAATGGCTGCTTGCAAAAGAAGCAGACATCCAAAGTTGTTTTCCCACCAATCAAATAATCACAAATTGTCTCTTTCAGAAAACAAATCCTCAATCAAGGAAATACTAAAAGTAGAAATGAAGATCAATTACTCTGACAATGTGCTTTGGTACAATCTCATTTTAATGCGTGGTTGCAGCAATGTACTACCTCACCACCATATAAACTAGAGGTAGGGTCTAACGAGACATGGGAGCCAAGGAATTAATTTAAAACGTGGGAGTTTCTTTTTATCTTCATAGTTTCTAAATTTCCTTTAAACTTGTAAAACCAAACTCAAAATGGCTGCAAAATTGCCTTGCCATCTGTAAGGAGCTGCAAGTATCAATAAAAATGATCTTGTCCACATTAACACCAAAATCAATTAATCTAAATAAGGATTTCAAATTATGATAATCTCAATGTACAGATGACATGGAAGATTTGAGGAGCTAATATCAAATTAACGATCCAAAAGTGAGAGATCTTAAAAAAATATCGAAAGTGCCTACACATGGGTGCGACTATACCAACACTAATGCACCGGATCCCATAAGAACTCCATAATTAAACGTGATTGGACGCAAGTAGTTTGAACAAGCTACAACCAAAACAATTGATTCTGGCTAAACTAACACAAAAATAATTAATTTCAACGAAAAAGGCAAATCGGCATCATCTTTTTAAATTAAAATAGGAAGTATAAGAAAAAAAATAAGCATAAAAGAAAATAGCATGTTAGAGTGAGTCAAAAGAACTCACCTTGGCTGAATTTCTTCTTTCCTCCTTTTTCTTTCCTTGCTTCCTTTCTCTCTCCTTCCCGCACGTTCTGAAGTTCTTCTGCGTTCTAGAGGAGAGATGAGAATGAGGTTTTGGATTAAGATATAGCCTACTTAGTTGAGATCCAACAAAAATATTTTTTTGGTTAAGATTTGATTTCCTTTCAACTATTTAGATTTCTATCCGATTTTCTCTCAACTATTCAGATTTATATCCAAACAAATCCCAATATATATTTATATTTATTATTATTATTATTATTTTCAGTTTTTTTTTTTCAAAAATTTGAAAAAAAATGGTCGTTACACCATATTATCTATTTTTGTATATAATTAATGTTACTTAAGTATTTTTAGTGTGTTTTTTAGGTGAAATCTATTCCAACAAAAAAATGGTATAAACTCAGAGCCAGATTAGGAAACCAAGTCCAAACAAAAGTTAAAAATGAACAAAGTTACAAGAATATGAAGTTTCAGAGAGCCAAAGTCCAATACAGTCATTCATATTAAAAGAAAAAGACCAAAACTTCATGTAGAAGAAAAGAGAAGCTAGGATTCCATACTTTTGCCACTATTTGCAGCAATTGCCACAATTAGCGGCACTATGGGGCCAACTTGTCATGAATTTTTTACAGGATCTTCGATGTAATTTGTAGTTACTCACTTGCGCTCAGATTAGGGTTTGGTTCTCCGAAACTTCTATATTGACCGTGTCTTTGTAATCTAGGATTATGCAATTTTTTAATTTTGATATCAATAAAAATTAGGATTTTACCGTAGGGGTGACGGTCACCATACTATGCTCAAGAAGTGACTCTAGTATTTTCAAGATCTTTCTAATAAGTAGAAATATTTTATTTGCTTTTTAGATAGATTTAATTACTTTCTAGTATAGATTTATTTGCTTTGTAGTATGAATTTCTTTTGCTTTCTAGGAAAATAGATTTTTTTATGGCTTTCATAAATAAAAATAAGATCTTATTAATTAGGAGTATGACTAGCTAATTAGCTTACTTTAAGGATGTAGATGAAATTAGGGATCAACCTTATACTATTCTATTTGTGTTCTCTCTAAAATAAAATAAAAAAGATAGAATTTTTTTATGAAACAATAAAAATATTAGAACTCGTAGATTAGAACTTTGATAGGTTATGCTTAAATTAAGTATTTTGATAGCCTATGCTTAGTTAGGGTTTGGAGTTGTTGGTTTTTATTTGTTTTGTTGAATTAATTTAATGATTTAGTTTATTTCTATTCAAAAGTAATTTCTTTTATGGATTATACTTGCTTGCCACTTGATAGTCCATACATAGGATGCTTTAAGTAGGAATTAAACTAAAAGATCAAATTTTTTATGTAAGAAAGAAGATAAAATAGATAATATTTGGTTGTGAACTAGTGGATTTTATATCCTAGACTAATTAGAATAACTCGAAATCAATCTAAGCCCATAGTAATTCGTTAGAATAATAGGATTAGTAAGAACACAAAATCACTATAGATTACTATAGGAACGACCTGTATAGCACTACAACCGACACTATATATTTGCAGTAAATTTATCACATCAGCAGACGATCCATGTCATATCCTGAGTTAAAAATCCCCATGACAAAGCCAGGCTCATTAAACGGCATTTTGGCAAAATGGGTATTGCTACTCTCACCGTATGATATCCACTTCATTCCCCATAAGTCTATGAAAGGACAAGCGATTGTTAACTTTCTAGTAGAACACCCTATTTCAAAAAGTTCTAAGTTATATGAAGACATTCCCGACAACTCTACAGAAGTCAATACAGTTTCCAAGAAATAACCATGGAAATTGTTCTTTGGTGGTGTCGCAAGGAGATCTATCGCATGAGTGGGGGTAGTGCTCATATCGCCACACAAGCATATAATTCCCAATGGATATTCGCTCATGGAGCCGTGAACAAACAATACAGAGGAGTATAATGCACTTATTATCTATTTGAAAATGGCTTGTAACTAGGGGTTAGCCATTTAGAAGCATATGGTGATTCCAAACTTATCGTAAATTAGATGACAGGAGAGTATGAGGTCAAACATAAAGCCCTCCTACCCTACCATTAAGTGGCCATTGAACTGGCTTCGAGCAAATCTACATCGACCATATACCTTGTCACGAAAACATCTATGCGGATGCCCTCGCTGTCTTAACTGCGACATTGGCGCTTCTGGCAGGGTCCACCAAGAGTGTTACTATTGGGAGCCGAGAACTTCTCTATCCTAATTCAATTCTACAAACCAAGGAAGTGTGTCAAGTCAGTTTAACTTCAGAACCCCATAGCTGGCGATTCCCATTCATGGATTATGCTTTATACGGGATACTTCTAAAAGTTCCCAAAGACACCGCTTCGGCTAAGAAGAAGGCTCAAAGATTTTATTATGACACTGCACTCTAGACTTTGTACAAGAAATCAAGAGACGGTCTCTTTCTCAGATGCCCAAATGCATCTCAAAAAGAGACGCCGACAAGATCCTTGAGGAGACACACAATGGGACATGCAGGGCCTACCAGCTAGGTCCAAAACTCTAGGATATCATAAGAAGGCTAGGATACTTTTGGCACTAGTTGACCCTTCAAAGCATTGGGAATGGACATCATTGGACAAATCACCTTGCCATCAACCAGGGGACACCAGTTTATACGTTCAATAACAGGCTATTTCTTAAAATAGGCCAAGGCCATACCTATGAGGGAGGTTAAAACCATAGACATAATCAAGTTTATTAAGTATCATGTGATCTATCGCTTCGGTATTCCTCGCAGAATTATTCATGACAATGGCTCCAATTTGTCAGCAAGGGTTTCTCACGGTTCTGTGATAAGTTCATAATCCAACAAGTTGCATCTATGCCATACAACCTAGTAGCTAACGACCTGGCAAAAGCTTTTAATAAAACTATAATTAAACTCCTCTGAAAGTTTGTCTCCTCAAATCGACGATATTGGGATGAGAAATAAGGAAAGTGCCTATGGGCCTACCGAACCACAATCCGTACTCCTACTAAAGCTACACCGTTCTCCTTGGTGTATGGTAGTGAAGCCATCTTACCCCTGGAGATCTAGATACCCTCGTTAGCCACAAGAATGACAACAGAAGAGAAGCACCAGCGAAGGCTTCAAGAATTAGAAGAGTTAAATGAAAAACATCTTGAGACCCAGCAACAAATAGAGCTATATCAAGCATGCATCTCACAAGCATTTAATAAGAAAATCAAACAAATGACTTTCAAATAGGGAGATTTGGTCATGACTATTAAGAGACCGATGATCATGACCCATAAAAGGAAGGAAAAATTTGTACCAAAATGGAAAGGGTCGTTTGTAGTGGAAACAGTCTATTCGAGTGAAGCTTACCATTTGATTAACCAAGACGGCGATAGAATGACGATACCTATTAATGGCAAGTTCTTGAAGAAATACTATGCGTATTTTGTTTTTATTGTTGATTAAAATAAATTGCCCAATACTATTAAAGCAATGAGAAGCGAATATGTTTTTCACCAACCTATCATGCTAGGGGATAAAGCATGAATCACCCAATGCTTTTAAAGCTACAAGAAGAGAACAACTATTGTGCTATGGGATAAAGTATGAATTTCCCAATGCTATTAAAGCAACTGGAAGAGAACAAGTTTCTCGCCAACCTATCATGTTAGGGGATAAAGCACAAACTACCCAATATTGTCAAAGCAACGGGAAGGGGAGATCAACATCCTCACCAACCTTATTATACTGGGGATAGCAGTATGAGATTAACTACCCGAAACCAAAAGGCTAAGGGAAGTAGAAATGATTGGCCTTTATGCCCAAATAAAATCTTTGATAAGTCACCATGCTAAGAGGAATATGTGGCTAGCCAACACAAATGGTGATTGGTAAAGGCATGACAAATCCATTGATAGCTGGGGGTTTGCTAAAAATCCCGTGAACCTGTCATGTTAATCTCTTACCTCTAATAGCGAGATTTAAACTATCTCACCCATATCACTTCAATAGATCAAATCTATCATGTTAAACTCTTACTTCTGGCAGTAAAATTAGAACCATCACACACACTACAACAAACAGCTTATTTCGTGATCCTAATATGATCACCGGCTTTGTCTGTCACCAACACGAGTCATCTAGGCATGTGCAATTAGGCGTTTCTGCCGAACCCAATGATCCTAACCCGATCATCTTGGCATGTGAAATTAAGCGGCTCTACCAAATTTCAGACATGTGCAATTAGACACCTCTACCAAACCTAATGATCCTAACATGATCATCTTGGTATATGCAATTAAGCATCTCTGCCAAATCCCAGGCATGTGCAATTAGATGTATTTACCGAACCCAATGATCCTGATACAATTATCTTGGCATGTGCAATTAGACACTTCCGCCAAATTTCAGGCATGTGCAATTAGGCATCTCTATCGAACCCGATGATTCTAACCTGATCATATTGGCGTATGCAATTAGGCGCCTCCGCTAAACCCTAAGCATGTGCAATTAGGCATCTCTGCCAAAACCCAATGATCCTAACCTGATTATCTTGGCATGTGCAATTAGGCGCCTCCGCTAAACCCCAAGCATGTGCAATTAGGCATCTCTACTAAATTTATTGATCATAACTCGATTATCTTGGTGTGCATAATTAAGCGCCTCCACCAAACCCCAAACATGTGCAATTAGGTACTTCTGCCGAACCCGGTGATCATGACCCCTTGGCGCGTGCAATTAAGCACATCTACCAAATCCCAAGCATGTGCAATTAGACACCTCTACCGAACTCGATGATCCTGACCTAATCATTTTGGTGTGTGCAATTAAGTGCCTCCACCAAACCCCAGGCATGTGCAATTAGATGCCTCTACTGAATCTCCTGAACTTAACACAACCAATCATTCAAAATGAATTGTTTACCGAAACCATTATCATATACCACTTACACCATCACCATCATGTTTACCAAAACCATCATTCAAAATTAATTGTTTACCAAAACCATTATCATATTCCACTTACACCATTGCCATCATGTTCAAAACAATCAAGTCATTGTCACTTCTCTTCCATTCCATCATCATCATCAGACATTGCTCAAATATTATGAAAGTAAGCGACATGAAACTAAAAGACTTCTTTATTCATGTTTGCAAGAATGAAGAAATGAGCAGGCACAAAATTCATCATTACAAAGTGGATATTCCATGAAGAAAAAGGAAAAATTCAGATGCCAACAATAAGATCTATCAAAAAGATCGGCCAAGGGATGTTCCCTTGACCTGGCACTGTGGGGAGTGTTGAGGCTAAGAGATTAGTTGCAAACTGGACCGCTTCTTCTTCTAGGATTATTAGAGTCAGAAGGGTCCCTTGTACTGTCTTCTTTCGCTTGGTGAAGGACTCCAAATGTGTGCGTCATCACCACCAATAGCTTCGGGAACAGCTCCAACTCTGATGGCATCATCACCAGCATCATCATCATCGGAACTGTCTACACCATCGAATGTCTCGGCCTCTAAGTCCAATTACTCATCAACCCCTTTGACGCAAACTCTTTTAGCTCCTTTGTGCTGGGAGTAGAAGACCTTGATCTCCTTACAACAACTATGGTTGATTGAGAAGTTTGGCACTTTAGAGTTAGTTGTGTTGTACCACGTGCAAAAGCTGAGCACCATTTCAGAACATGAGACTTATGGGGCAAGGAAAATTTAGCACCGGTACCCCCGATTACAAAATGGAATCATCCTCGTGCACATTCAAAAAGATTCCATTGATACGCTAAGTCTTTGTTTGGATTACCTACAAATAACTGCGTATAGCCGAACTGACAAGCAAAATGACTCGGGATGTAATGCTCGATGTAACACATATTGTCCTTCCTGTAGACCAGGTGACTAGAACGTATGCTCAGCAGCCACTAGAAAGCCCCTGAAGAAAGTGTGGAAAAGTTATCCAGTCCCGGGATGTTCTTAAACCTCGACCCGTATGCACCATCAGGAAAGTCAGGAAAGCAGCGGTTAGTTTCATAATTTTGGTGGTGCTGGAGAGTCTTATGGATGACCGATATGTAGTGATTCTTCCAAGAGGAGCGTTCATATATCTCCACGAAGAAAGACTTGTCCAAAGGACAATAATTTGCAGTTGTCATTAATGAAGGACAAGGCATCACAAGCCACACCATTAGGTAGGTGTAAGGCAACTCTACTTGTGGATTAGGCATGTTTGATTTTGTGAATCCCTTCGTCACTTTTCCTTTTGCTTTGTCTTCTGGGAGAAAACCAATGGAAAGCACCCGAAGTCCACTCTGAAGGTTATCGACCATATCTGGAAGGAGTCCAAATGGTCATTCATATCCAAGAAGGACTGGTGGATAGACCATATTAATAACGATAGCGTTCATGGGGAGTGACAGGACGACACATCATTTTAACCTTAGCATTAGGAATCCAGTGATCAGGCCTTTATCGGACACCAAAAATCCAGCTTGGTCGTAAAAACTCCTAAATACCATACCGGGACTGAACCCTCCTTCGTTTGAGTCGGTTGATGTGAAAAATCTACTGTAAGTGCACAATGTCGGTTACAGGGCAAGTAGGTCGTTTCCACGAGAATCTAAGGTGTCTTTACATTCTCACTAATTCTATTATTCTAATGGACTAACAAAAAATTCTAAGTTGAATTTTAGTTATTCTAATTAGCCTGGGACATAAATTTACTTCTATTAAGTTCACAACAATGTATTACTTCTATTATCTTCTTTCTATGATAAAAATTGATCTTTTAGTTTTAATATTTATTTAAAGTATTCTAAACATGAGATATCAAGTGGTGTGCAAGCATAACTCATCAAAAAAACTACTTTTCATAAAAACAAACTAAATCATTAGATAATTCGATAAAGAAGATAAAAACTAACAACCCCAAATCCTAACTAAGCATAGGTAATAAACAAATTTAATTTAAGTATAACTATCAAAGTGTTAATTTCCGAGTTCTTGTATTTTAATCTTTTCATGGAAAAATTATATCTTTATTATTTTATTTTAAGAAGAAAATAATAATAACCAATTACATGGTTGATTCCTAATTTCATCTACATCCTAGAGCTAAATTAATTTAGCTACTCATGGCTCTAATAATAAAATCCTATTTTTATTTATAAAAGCGATTAAAAATTCTATTTTCCTAGAAATCAAAATAAATCTTTACTACAAAGCAAATAAATCTATACTAGAAAGCAATTAAATCTATCTAAAAAGCAAATAAAATATTTCTACTTACTAGAAAGAACTTGAAAATAATGGCGCAACTCTGGAGCATGGTATTGTGGCTGTCACCCCTTCAACAAATCCTAATTTTATTAATTAAAAAGAGTACAAATTTACATTATAAAAAATCCTAGTTTACAAAGATACGGCCAATATATATGTTTTGGAAAACCAAATCCTAATCTGAGTATAAGTGAGTAACTATAAAATTACGTCGAAAACCCCATAAAAAACATGATATATGAGTATTTGGTGGCAACTGCCGCTAAATGGTGACAAAATTCTGAGTTCTGCGCTTCAACTTTCTTCTACATGATGTTCTGGTCCTTCCTTTTGATATAAATGACTGTATTGGATTTAGGTTTTCTGCAGCTTCATGATCTTGCAACATGGCTCACTTTTAGCTCTTTTCTGGACTTAGTTTCCTAATCTGGCTCTAAATTTATACCATCTCCTTTTGGAATAGGTTTACCTGAAAAGCACACTAAAAATATCCGTGTAGTATTATTTAAATAAAAAATAGATAATATGGAGGCTATAAATATGCAATATATGGTACTCATCATACCCCACACCTATCTTTTACTAGTCCTCGCGCAAAATCTAGACCTAAAAAGAAAAAAAAATCCTAACTCACTTTCGCAGGAATTGTGATTGCATTTAGCATGTGCAACAAACCATTAAACCTCTAGTGGACAAGTTGTGTCCCGTGAGGGTTTGCAGTGAATATACCCATAAAATTCGTGAAAAAAATAGATTAAGAATAAAGAAAAGAAAAATAAGGATAATCAAAAATCAAGAAAAACAAAAGAATTATACAAAAGAAAGAATTTTTTTTGATATTTTCTTCAATTAATCTCACTAATATACCAATTCAAGAACGCATTTAGATTGTCAGTTTTCAAATCAAGTATCATATCAAATACACATATTATTTTAATCAAAAATTCAATTATTATCTTTCAATACCCACTAATAAATAATTCATTAGCTCCTATACATCTATGTACACGTGTGATAATCTACTTCGCTTTTGAACTCCAACTCTAACTCATAATTCTTCTCCTCTCTTTAAACAAAAAAAAATATCTGTTTTTTTTAGCGAATATTTCACCTTTCATGTGAATATTCACGCTTTTTTAGGTGCAAAGTACCTAATTACTCAGATCATACTCTTTTTTTTTTCATTTCTGAGACTATTGCCTTAATACCAGGCTCACTCCCTTTTTTTTATTTCTAAAGTTATTGCCTTAAACACCAGACTCACCTTCTTCTTTTTTTTTTTTTCTTTTTTTGACTTAAATATCAGGCTCATCCTTTTTTTCTTTTTTAGGAAGAGAAGACTACTCAATCGTTATCATTTTTGTCCTTAACCTAATAAACTATTTTGAAGTGAAAAATAAATGTATACTTACCTCAAAATTACTATTAGCAATATTTATTTTTCAAATTTTTATTTTTGTATAAAATTCTAAGTATATTATCCAATCAACTCTCCTATCAAATTTTAAATCTAAATTTATTTTTTTATTTGTAATTAGATTGTTTTATTGAAGAAAGTATTTTTGTATTTATTTTTTATTTTTTTACTTTTTTCAATTTTTTTTAGATTTTTTTAACTTTTTCTAATTTTTTAATTACCTATATTTTTTATTACCCTAAATTAGTATCTGAACTTCAAGATCTCTATACACTCAACACATACTATTAAGCCATAAAACATTAGAAATAGAAAGAAAACACAGTCAATCCCCCGTAACGGCACCCAAAACTTAATGTGGAAATCTACTGCAAGCGACAGTATCGGTTGTAGCGCAAACAAGTCATTCCCATGAGAATCTAAGGTGTTTTTACGTTCTCGCTAATCCTATTTTTCTAATGGACTAACAAAAGATTCTATGTTGAATTTGAGTTATTTTAATTAGTCTAGAATATAGATTCCAGTAGTTCATAACTATGTATTACTTTTATTATCTTCTTTCATTCATAAAAATTGATCTTTTAGTTTTAATCTTTATTTAAAATATTTTAAGTATGAGATATCAAGTGATGTGTAAGCATAACTCATCATATAAACTACTTTGCATAAAAACAAATTAAATCATTAGATAATTCTATAAAGAAGATGAAAACCAATAACCCCAAATCCTAACTAAGCATAGGCCATCAAGAAATTTAAGTCAAGTATAACTTATCAAAGTATTAATTTTTGAGTTCTTGTATTTTTATTTTTTCATGGAAAAATCATATCTTTATTATTTTATTTTAGAAAGAAAATAATAATAAATAATTACATGGTTTATTTTAACTTCATCTACATCCTAGAGCTAAACTAATTTACTCATGGTTCTAATTAACAAAATCCTATTTTTATTTATGAAAGCGATTAAAAATTATATTTTTCTAGAAAGCAAGATAAATGCATGTATACTACAAAACAAATAAATACATATTAGAAAATAATTAAATCTATCTAAAAAGTAAATAAAATATTTCTAATTAGTAGAAAGAACTTGAAAACAATGGCGCACCTCTGGAGCACGGTATTGCGGCAGTCACCCCTTTGGCAAACCCTAATTTTATTAATTCTAAAGAGTACAAAATTACATCATAAAAAATCCTAGTTTATAAGGATACGACGAATATATAGGTCTCAGAGAACCAAACCCTAATCTGAGTATAAGTGAGTAACTACAAAATTACGTCGAAGACCCCGCAAACAAATCATGATATATGGGCCCCATAGTGTCGCTATTTAGCGGCAATTGCCTCTAAATGGTGGCAAAATTGTGAGTTCTGGGCTTTATATTTCTTCTACATGATGTTTTGATCCTTTCTTTTTGATATAAATGACTGTATTGCACTTTGGTCTTCTGCAGCTTTATGATCTTGTAATTTGGCTCACATTTAACTCTTTTCTAGACTTGGTTTTCTAATTTTGCTCTGAGTTTATGTCATCTCCTTATAAGAATATGTTTACCTAAGAAGCATACTGAAAATACCCGTGTAGTATTATTTAAATACAAAAACAGATAATATGGAGGCTATAAATATATAATATATGGCACTCATCATCGATGGTGCAAGATATATCTCCTCTCTCCGTGATGCACCGTTCAATTTCGTCTTTATCAACTGGCTTGTGTCTAGAGATGCTCACCATACTTTCCTTTAATTTTCTGAATAAGTAAGTTGCCCATACCTTTTGACCGAGCACTTGGCTTCTAGTCCCAGCCATATCAGCGCAAATACAGTAATGACATATCATCTCTCAGTAAGTCTCGTTGATGCGCTCATCCTAGGTCCTCAAAATGTTCAACTGCTCAGTCGTCAGAATGTACTCCTCGTAAGAGACTTCACTCATGGATAAAACTGACACTTCATACATCTCGTGAAGAGTAAGTCCTAGTTAATCCACTA
Organism: Dracaena cambodiana; assembly: GCA_036321105.1. NCBI lineage: Eukaryota > Viridiplantae > Streptophyta > Magnoliopsida > Asparagales > Asparagaceae > Dracaena > Dracaena cambodiana. Next base: position 13,837,888 of record JAYEPQ010000020.1, on the reverse strand, counting down.
GGGTGAAGAAAGTGCTAGTCTCAAAGTTAGACAACGCGAGAAGACTAAATAAGTGATATGGACTCGGGGAAAGGATGTATTGGACATTTTGGACCGCCTGATATAGGCTTATCTCCTTTAAAGCTTGTCCATAGGACTCAAGCATATACCCCACTAGGCGAGCCTACCACAACTTGTTTGTAGAGTGAATCCAGCCTGGCATCCTGAAGTTATGGGAAGGATATCATCTGCCCTTTGCCATAAATTCACTGATGAAAGTTTTGGCGTGAATCGGAGTTTGTCCAACTGGATGCTCTTCATCCACTCTTCCTCGTAGGAGCCCGGTGACAAATCTTTCTGGATCGTCCTGGTAGGGTCCGTGAGCACCAAATTTTTTTACTAGCACCCCAATCATGTTCCCAAGTGATGTCCCAATCCAGTTGAGGAGGAGCTGGTAATCTTTGGAGATATACAAAAGGGTAGTTTCGCACCATGTTGGACAAAAACATGAGGAGGCCCCCAACTTGGTGAAGCCGTTTGCTCTCTTCCTCAAATAAGATCTCATCTGAATCCTATACTTGGTCACCAAAAAGGAAAGCTAGCTTCGATAAAGTTTTCCAGTTCATGGCTTCAAAGGGAGTGTCAGTTATTATATCCCTAGTGGTGGAGGGCTGTACCTCTTCAGTCTTTCACAGCGTTCTCTAACACCTGGGTGGTACATAGGGATGGTTGCATCAAATCTGAATTGAGTAGATCTATCTGCGCTCCAGACAAATCCAAAGTGGTGTTCCATGATAAGGGATCCACTGAGTAACCCATTGCAAAAGAAGGAATTAAAGTTAGAAAACAGACGAAGTTGTCAAAAACACACTAAGTGTTAAAATGCGAATCTAATAGATAGCCTCGCATCAAACTTAACCCGAAGCTAAGTAGTGACTTCACATCTCAGGCTCAATGTGAAGCTTAGAAATAAGTTTGCATCTCAAGCTAAATGCGAAGCTAAGCGATAACTTCGTGTAGAAAATGCAAAAGATAACGATAGTTTTGTGTAGCAACATTTGACGCGAGGCTAACAAATAACCTTGCATAAACAGAAGACTAAGAGTCTTTTCTCTAAGTCGCCGGAGCAACTTGAGTATGGCAATGATTTTGCAGGTAAGAATGGAGGTGGGTCAGCCAAAGCCGAACCAAGTCATTACTACAGTGCAGTCAAAAGATCAAGAAAGGAGATTTCACCTCCAATAAGTACAGCATAGACTGGGCCGCTACTACGGCCGCTGCCGTCGCTGCTTGCGCCGGCCGACAATGAGAATTGACCTCGGGGAGCCATGTTCTTCTTAGGCTCCATTATTCAAGAAGATTGGAGGAATTGCAGAGGAATTCTGGAAGAAAGATTTTTGGGTCTCCAAATTTGAGGTTTTTCTTGAAAGCTTGAGGAAGAAGAAGAGAGAGATCTCTATTTAAATAAGAAAAGACCACCTTTTCAAATTCAGCAAAAAATTCAATGTGACCAAGGCGGTTGGAAGCGAAGTTAATAGCTTCGCGCATTAAGCGAAGTTAGGAAAAATGAAGAATCAGAAAACCAACTTTGCGTGTAAATAATGAATCCAGTTTAAGTTAGCAAATTGAGAATCCAAAGTATTTCAAAAACTTGCCAATCTTAGCAATTTTGAAAACTTTTGTGGGGTCCTATTAAAGAAGAAAATTTCAAAGAAGAGGAAAAAAAAGTAGTAAAAATAGTTTCGCGGCCAGTTAGACGCGAGGCTATTCCTCAACCTCGCGTTGGCCAATCAAATGCAAAAATTAGCTTCGTGCTGAGAGGTAAAATACGAAGGTAATTCTTAGCTTCGTGTTCAGGGCCACTAGCCTAGCGTTGGTAGATTCTCAGAATTTATAATTAATTGTGATTGAGATTTGGAATCATCCAATATCTGAATTGAGTCCCACCAGAATACAAAATCAAGAGATGTAAGTTAAAATCAAATATTTGATTAGAATCTTTGAAGAATACAAAGATCTTCCATCCCTATCACTAAGGAAACTTCCATAACTAACTAAATTTTATAAATAACCTTCATATGGAGATTTTAGAGGACCTTTGGCACATCAAGTTACATGCGAAAGTCTTTAAGCCTTTGGACCAGTAGAGAGAGAGAGCTAGGGCCAGCTGTTCTTCTTTACCAATAGAGATCTTCACATCGGATCGTCAACATAATCTACTAGATAGATCCCACAGCCACGTCAAGAACCCACTTCTTCTGTAAAAGAGAGCGACGTAATATAAGTCCTCTCGTTTGTTTTCTTTTCTTCTTCTTTCATTGTAATTTTGCGATCATTGTAATCATTAATATCAATGACAATGGAAGAAAGTAAGAATTTTGCGGAGAACAGATAAGTGAAGTTGGAGGAGTTGATAGAGATTAATGTTGACGGAGTTGAGTAGTATTAACAAAGTTGGAAGGGACTAATAGGATTGGCTGGGATTTGTAGGTACTAGCAGGGATTGGTTGTGTTGGCAAAGTTTTAGTGACAAGGCCATAACCAATTAACCAAATAATATGAAACTATGCAAATATGATGGAGGTAGAGTTCATAGATAATGGCCGCGATTGGGCGAAGCTCATGAGAGGAAACGGCGAACTACAAGTGTTGTCCATAACTTCATTGTTATTTAGACGTCTTGTAGCTACTGGGACTTCAAATGATTTTTTATTTTTTATATGATTAGAATTAGAACAAAAAAGGATAATTAAGAGTCATAGAGGACTGCGTTCCCATTCAAATAAGCCTAGGATGAGTTTAATCGGTATTTTGAATCAAATGGTATCATGAGTTTATTGAACATGATACAAGACCCTTGTTGCAGTGCAGCAACTTCATTTTCAAAATAATATTTGACAATTATAGAGAGGGAATTAGAAATAAACCAGTTATAGAATTTGAAGATCATTGAATTTCCTTCCCCAAAAATCCAATATCAGCTCAATTAGAGTTATAGATCAAAAGTTATGAGTATTTTAGTGACTGTATCACACCTTGAGCAAGCAGCACCCCTAGTTCTGACAGAGTAAATTAGTGTTTGGAGGAGCTAAGTCTCTGGAGGGGCTAAGTGTTTGGTGAAATTAAGTGTCTAGCAGAGTTAAGGGTCAGGTGGAGCTAACTTCCAGCAGAACTAACTTTCCGGCGGAGTTAGCTATCTGGCGGAACTAAGTATTCAGTGGAAAGGTGCATTTCAAGGGAAATTATAGTAGGGCTAGAGATGGAATTAAAGGACATATATTGTATAAAAAATTAAAGAAAATTGAATTTTATTTCCAATAAGACTAAATTCAACTCATTTGGTGCTCCAAATTAAAAGTTATAATAAAAAAAACCGAAAATGTGTCTAGATGACTGCAGTCTATGTTTGCACAAGCATTAAATTTGAATCCAATTTCGTATGGGTTATAGACAGTGTTAGGAGACAAGTAATATATAAAATCATATAGAATTGAGTTATCTTTATAATGAAATAAAAATAAATTCATTTGGTATTGTATAGCAAAAGTTATGACAAAAATACTGTAGGGGCATGAAAGTGACAGTACAGAGCAACTCTGTGACAGATCGATTTATAGTCGGATTTTGACTATGGTAGAGTCAAAATTTGTGAGGTTGATAGAAGGGAAAGTTGTATAGAATCGATTTCTAACATAATTAAAAGAAGAATAGACTCATTTGGAGTGGCAAGTCAAAAGTTATGTCCATCATACCAAGATCAGCTAAGCTAACTGCTAGATCTCTTCATAGAGCGGGCAGATAACTCGGAGATTGGAAGAACTGAAGGTTGTTTTTCGTACTGGAGAAACTTAAAGGAAGAGTTTCATAATAAAAAAAATATGTTTTTATATAATCATATCTTTTGTATAAATAAAGGGTGATATCTAGCTAGAGAGTGTGAGATGAGTGATTTCTTACAAGTGAATGAGATGAGATATGAGATTTCTTGCTTTGAGTAGGAGTCTCGGCAATCTCTTGACTTTAGTTAGAGCTAAACTTGAGCTTTAGTGCTCTTGGAATGCTAGCAGAGAAAGAAGATGAAGAGGAAGAAGAGAAGAGGAGAATAGAGAGGATGTTGAAATTGAGAGAGAGAGAAGAGATTGAGTGTATATGTACTCATGGCATGGAGTTGAGGGGAGAGGAATTTGGGGTGCCATGGAGGAGGCATGGGATGGTGTACCTCCCAACGGCCCACTCTTGCTATTTACAAGAGTGTCATGACATAATTTGGCTCAAACAAAATAAAAAACTAACGGTGAAAGAAGAAGTGGGTTTTAAAACAATAGGGTAGATACAATTATATTGAAGAGTATTGAATATTTTCCTAGCATATTTAGCTAGAGTGGGAAGTCATTGGTTCCATCTTTTTTCAGTTTTATGGCGCAATTCAAGTTGTCCAAGAACTAAAGAAAAAGTGGGAACTGTGTATTATAAGCTCGTCATGGAAACTAGCTAGTGTATGGAGGTTAGAAAGTCATCTCTCTCTCTCTCTCTCTCTCTCTCTCTCTCTCTCTCTCTATATATATATATATATATATATATATTAATGTAAGTGAGCTGCCAGCTTAGAAAAACTCACGTGAGCCAACGACAAAATTATAGTAATTTAACTATTTTTCTTCAATTTTTTTCGGAAATTAGAATCTATACCTCCTTAATTTCTTTAAAATCAAATTCCATGAATTTTTAGCTCATTTACTTTTTTTCATCAAATAAATTTAAAATATTCTTTTCACCAAAAGCTATTAATTTTGAACAAATAAAAACTAAAACCCAAGAAATTAGGTACGAGTGAACCTTAAGGGATCGAGATCATAATCCAAAAGAAATTTTTATAAAAAAATTTATTGGAGATAGAGCAAATAAACTATAATTTAGGTAACTTGCATGAGCTGTTAGCTCATTTTCATTATTCATATATATATATATATATATATATATATATATATATATATATATATATATATATATATATATATATATGAGAAAAGTGGAAATGAGCTAACAGTTCACGCAAGTTATCTGAGCTGCAGTTCATTTTCACTATCTCCAATAATGTTTTTTAAAAAATTTCTTTTGGATTATGATCTCGACTCCCTAGGGTTCACTCATACCCAATTTCTTGGGTTTTAGTTTTGATTTGAATCTCCATCAAATTAATACAAAATTAACGGTTTTCAATGAATAAAATATTTTGTATGCACTTGATGAAAGGGTAAATGAACTCTAAACTTATGAAATTTAATCCGAAAGAAGTTAAGAAGATAGAGATTGTAATTGTAAAAAAAATTGAAGAAAAATCATTAGATCATTATAATTTTGTCGTTAGCTCACGTAACTTTTTCTGAGCTGGCGGCTCACTTACAGTAATCCATATATATATATATATATATATATATATATATATATATATATATATATATATATATATATATATATATATATATAACTTTATTGAAAGCATTAATTCTTTTAAATATATCATTTTCGCTCAAAGATGTAAAAGGAAAGAATACCCAAAGGGCTTAATGCCGTAAAAGAGAGAAAAATAAAGCCGAGGAAACTTTTTCTAAAATTTCATTTTCCTCTTCATTTTTTAAAACACATAACACCTGTTCCTAATAACAACCATGCTGTCGGCTATCCATTTCTTTATCAAGAAGAGAAAAATATCCCCTATCCATTGGCATGTGAGTTGATTAATGGGACATAATTGAGATCAAATTATTTAGAAGAAGCATGCATGCTATCGCTGTCCAATTTCTATATCAAGAGAAACATATCCCCTGTTCTATGGCACGTGACAAAAAATGCGACCTGTCCATTTGGCTGCTCGGCATGTGAGTGGATTTATTGTGTCCAAACCACAATCGAGACCCGCAACTGCTGAGGTCAGAGTCAAAATGAAACCCAGGCTTACTTATTGAAACGGACCTAATAATATGGTCCTAGTAAGATTACACGCCAGCCATATGTACCCGTAGAGATGCAATGAAAGGATTGTTTAGCCCTGTTTAGCCCATTAGAAGCAGTAAAAGCGAAAAAGAAATTAAGAAGTAATTTTCAATATTGAAGCAGAAAAAGAGACTTCTTTCTATATCTGTTTACTTAGTTTTTGAAAAAAAAATAAATTAGAAAGTGAAGAGAGTATTATTTAATTGATTAAATAAAACTAGGCTTATAATATTTTACCTAATTTTTATATATATAAGTACAACTTTTATATACAACTTTGAATGATAATAATGATAAAAAAATAAAATATTATTATTTTTTGTTCTGATCATCTATTTCCTAGAGCTCTCTCATGCCAAATGTGTGAGGAAAAAAAATTGAAAGTAAGATAGCATATAGACGTCATATCATCATCTAAGAGGTAACTTCCTAGTTATTTTTTAGCCAGACAAACAATTGAAGTTATAAAAGTAGTACTATTTTCGCTACTTCTATTTTATTTATATTTCTATGCAAACAAATATGTTCTAAAGTATGCATGCAACTGAAGTCTACACCCATTATCTTTTAATTCTTAACATAAAAAATTCAGTTCGAGTTCATGATATATATATATAGAGAGAGAGAAATTTACCGGCGGTGAAGGCATTACTTCACCGGTGCTTAGGTGATCCAAAAAAATTATTATATATGGCACCACTCAAAATAGCAAATAAAAGAATTCTCTTAACCGCCCTTTAAGTGGCACCACGTGTAATAATTTTGTTGGGTCACCTAAGTGCCGGTGAAGAAACTCTCTTCACCGCCGTTGAATTTACCGTTTCATATATATATATATATATATATATATATATATATATATATATATATATATATATATATATATATATATATATATATATAATCGTCTAAAGGTAAAGTCCTGACCATAAAAAAATATGAAATGTTATTGTGAACATTATTTTTTTCTTATAAATGGCAAGAAATACTACTACCGTTTATAGGAAAATGAAAAAAACTCAACAAATCAATTAAGTATATATTAAGTAAATCTTGTAGTACATGTTGAGAAAAGTGCTCTTTCATACGGCTGAGCAGGAAATCGAAAAAACCTAACCGAACTGCAAAATTGAACCAAACCGAACAGAACTGATCGGTTAGGGTTATTTGGTTTTTAGTTCGGTTCGGTTTAAAAACCGAAATTAATTACAGATTTCGGTTCTGCTTTCAGTGGTTTTAGCTCCAATTGAAATCGACCGAAAAAATCGAATTATTGAAATTGTAGTTTATTCTTTTTCTTTGATTTATTTTCAATGTGTTTTTCTTTTAAATATTTGATGAAAAATATGTGATTATCATTTTAACAGGTAGAAAAAGAAAAAAAATAGAAAAGAAAATTGTTATCTTTTCTACAAAATACACGCGGTTATTACATATTTAGTTTCAATCCCAAATAACCGAAAAACCAACCGAACCGAACCGAAAATTCGGTTTCGGTTTCTTCGGAGTTCTGTCTGTTTCAATTCGGTTCTACTATTTCGATTCGGTTTTCGGTAGGAATTTTTTTCACTCAAAACCGAACCGACCGATACTCACCCCTACTCTTTTAGTCTTTTCTTTTTATCTATAAAAGGTCCTCAAAGACTACATATATATTCTTGTATCTATTACTAGAAACGTTACCCCTCGTAATTTCACAGGCTAATAAGGAAAGTTTTTTTATTACGCTGTGCTAAATTATTTTATAGAACTCTCGTTATAGCACATATTTCCTTTCACTAGCATGTTTGACAAGCACAGGCAAAAGAAGGATTCCAAAATACTGTGCCCATTTTTTTAGAGTTTTGAAACTAGCTCACTTCTGTACGAGAAAGTCAATTGTTTTCCTTTCAAACCCTAATTTGTCTCACTTTGACCCTAACTATCACTCACACTTTCCTCTCCATGTATCAAATTGAATACCCTCATAATCAACTTGCGAAACTCATTAATTAGGGCTTGGATTAGGGTTAAGATGAAATTATATACCACAGATAAACTAGGATTTTAAATAAATGTCTCTTCTGAAATATCCTAATCACGGCACGGGTAATACATAGGGCCAACACTATTGTATCTGCAGCTAGCCTTCCTCCAGACCCGAAGGTAATCAAGGCACGAGGTTAGCGTGGACTTGCTCCGTCCTCACGTGCGGGCGCAGCAGCAAGTGCGCCTGTTGGGAGCCTCCCTGTTCGCCACCGATCCACTAATGACATATTTTACTTTATTAATTTGTGGGCTCAATTTCGCAAAAATACCTTTTTTGTTTCCAGTTTTGCTTCGAAAATCTCCCCAAACCTTAATGGTTGTTCAACATCTTTAAACTCTGCGTTTTAGATTAAAGACTGAACTTCTACGTTAACATTTGAGTAATCATATTTTCTTATGATAATTAAATTCAATTATCAAAAATATACTATCATTTCTCAATTTAAGCATTGTTTTTTGTAATGTACAAATCTGTGTTTGATGTTCCACAATCAGTTTTAAGTAATGAGAGGTTTTGGGACAAAAAAATGAGAATGTATGAGGTTTTTGTGAAATTAATCCGTAATTCGAGGATAACGTAGTTTTTCCAATTACCGTTGACACGTGGGAGTGATCTTTTCCTAAGGGTAGACATCTCAGTATCACATGCGTAAAGGAGAGCATGAGAGAGAGAAAAATGACGTGATAATATAATTGTTTATTTGTTTGCTTGATTCACATTCATGTTTTGTTATCACGATGTATCACGACTTTGCATATCACATTGTTATAAGTGACTTGGTCAGACTTTGGTCTTTCAATATTTTACTATATTATTATCAATAGGGAGAGATTATTAGTTGTATATCCATATATGGTTGATGCAAGACGAAAGGAAAATTAAGGTTTATGATGGAGAATAAATTAAAATTTGGATCTCACATGCAGGTAAATTATATGCCCCACTTTTAGGCGAATTACTCAAGAGAAAGATTTGGAAGAATAAAACACATAATCTCAGTTTTATCAATATCATTCTCGGATTAAAATTAGAGAATTACAAAAAATATATAGTAAATTTTATGCGCAACAAGATAAAAATAAATCCAATTAAATATTTTGAAATCCTAAATCTAAACTTCTCCTTAATCCAATCTTGCGAAATTTAGAAAAATCTTGATCTTTATTTATTTCTATTAATTCTCTCCAGTTGGAAACATAATCACTAGTGAATGCCAATAAGAAGAATGTCAAGTAAGTCTGGATGAACTTAGTCAATCTTTCCATGATCTGACAAAATTTTCCATCGACGTAAATATAAGAAAATCGAATAAGTTGGTAGCCATGCGTACGCTACCTGGTATTTCTATGGTGATAGCAGCAATAGTCATGGGAAGTCTAAAGAAAAGATGAAATCTGATGATTCCGTAGAAAATAAAGAATTTAGAATGAGAGATAGAGTGGTAAGAAAAATATGAAGTTCAACTATGAATTCATGCACTTCGCTATGAATCTCTGTAGATCTATAAGAATCTTCCTCAGCACTATCTGTCGTCGGATTTTCTTCACGGTATTTTAGCAAATAAGCCTCAGGTTCTCCTCATAAACATAGCTAATAATACTTCTGCAGTTGCTTTGGCAGAAGAACCAAATCATAAATTTCTAGATCTATGACAAGTTTTATGTTGAATTCGGTCTTAACTATAAGATCATCTAAACTATGGGAAGTAGGCATGCCGGCATCTGGACTCATGAAAGGGCACTGGTATTCATAGTGCCAAAATGTTCTTCGAGCCGAATATTTATGAAAGGACACTAGTGAGCGGAATGTTCGTATTCTTCACACTCAAAATACTATTTGACCTTGAAAAATTTTGACATCAATTAAAAACAAGATGCAGAGGATACCATAGATGAAAGAGAAGTTGTAACTATCCCAAATTTGATGAGATATATAGTTGCTAATGTACCAAGGAAAAGTTTCACTAACCAACTTTAATTGAGCATAATGATATTTCTGTTCTGAAGTCAAAAAAAAAAAAAAAAAAAAAAAAATGGACTGCATCATATATCACACTCCATTTATTTGTAATCAATATTGGTATTGATATTTTTTTCACAGAATTTGAAGTCCATAAAAATTAACTTTTAAAATTTTCAAAACACAAATTTCAGAAATAACCTAAGAATATAAATATCTTGATTATAACTCGAATCTTGTGTGAACCGAGTTTCAAATTGGTTCTGAATCATCAAAATACCCTTAACGAGTTTGTCTTGCTCCTAATAGATTGTGTCTGTAACTATTAGATGTTATCCAATTGAATCTATTGATGCTGTTGTAATTGTTGATGAAGATATAGGGAATTTTCAATAAAGTTTCTATTGTTAAATTATTATTGAAATGTTGAAATGATATTGCTATTATTGTACTGGGATCTAGAATACTGACATGGGCTAAAGGAGATGGAATTTGGATTTATTTATGTATTTTGGTAAAATTTTCTTACTCCCTTTTTTCCCTTTGATTTTCTTTCTTCTCTTTTCTTTTTTGAATTTTTTCTCTCCATTTTTTTCTCTGGATTTGCTGTATAATAATTATACAGCAAATCCTACTCACAACAAATAAAAAAAATCTGAACTTTTTTAAAAATAATCTAACTAAATTCCTAATCCAATCATATTTCTAATTTAATCTTGGCCGAATTTAGATAAATCTTGGCCTTAATTTATTTCTATCTATGACTCCAGATTTGAGTAGTGAAAAACTCTATTTATAACATGAAATATGTTGTGAAGTATGTGCAAGTTAGGTAAATATGTAAGTGAATAAAGGAAATCGATGATCGATATGACTAATACGATCGATAACAAAAATTTAGTTGGCACAATTTTTAGGCTACATTTGATAAAAGTACAATATGAATTATAAGATAGAATATACTAGAAAATTGTAGAGCATAGAACTCTCTTTGAAGCGATAGCAAGGTCAACGAAGATAGAGTTCATAATTAAAAATTATGATTACGCAAAATTGTATAGAAGCAGCACCAATAATTGATGAGCTTGTGCAACAATATCAACTTCAAGCTAAGTTTGAAGACTATATAGACACAATTGAGAATATCTCTATAGGAGAAAGTTATAAAGTTAAATCTGTTTCCAACGGTGTATGATCATCCCAATCAAACCAATCAAATTTACAGCGATCTTAGTGAAGCACTAACATAATACCAAAGGGCTATGAATTGTGAAAGCCATGGTTATTCCACTGGCAACCACGCTCTTCCATAATGTAGCACGGTCATTATCACAATTGATAGATTACCATGCAACATAGCCACACGTTTTTTGGTTCTTTTCAATGCATTTTTCAGGAGGGACTTACTTGGAAAGGGTCCTATAAATCCAAAACATGGCATATGATTATTATGATGTGATTTAGAATCAATAAATGAGATTTCTCTACAATTCCTTTTATGGTTGAAATCCCTTTGTGATTGGAGCAAATTTATAAAAGGGAGTTGAGAGAATAAAAAAAGAAGAACTTTCGAGATTTTTTAGAGAAGAGTTTGATGAAAAAAAAGTGCAATTTTTGGTAATTTATAGTAAGTTTCTTGATCATCTCAATACTGTCAAATACATTCTACCTCTTAAACATGCTTTTTTGGTGGGTGCTTTCACAATCAGGTTACATATTTATCATCGATTTTCAACATGTTTCAATCTTCACCTTTTATATATGATAATCTAAGAGCTTTAGGATTCTTCTTTATTGAGCTTAATTGATATTTGATAATGCTATTATCAAACCTCTTCTTTGCAAACATTTGGTTGGGATACGGCCAACCCAAGCTTATGTTAATTTATGCTATAATCTAGGAGATTAGAATAAGACCCACTCAAACCGATATTAATTGATACAGTTACAATCATTTGTGATTGGTTTTTATATGGAGTACACAAAACATAGTGAAATAGAGAAACACAACATGCTCAAAGTCGGGAAAAATATAGGAACGCTATCGAGATGCTAGGACGTATTGTATATGGGTAATAGTTAGATAGACAACTAGTTTGGGGAACTAGGGTTCAACATTCTAATACTTAATAGATTAGACTTGTGATATAGGTTTTATCCATAATTATAGTGGAAGCCCCTCTATCAAGTTGAAGAGTAGCATAGGATTATTTATAGCACTATAAAAAACTTTATATGTTGTGCTAGTGATTGAAATATTTGTGATTTCATGTTTTATTCTGCTATTTAATTGTGTTAATTTATTAACTTAGTTAAAATCTGGTAGAAATCCTATTCATCTTCCCTCTAGGGTTTCCATCTACATTCTAATACAATCTCTATAAGCCTTGTATTGCCCCGAACTCTACCTAAAAAGTTAGGTAGTATTTTTATTTCTTGGTGAGGCATTACCAGCGGGTACCCCAAGAATGGATATATGAGGCCTTCTATAAGAAAACATGTTATAAAAATGCACAAAATGTTTATCTATTTTGCGAACATCCATTCATAATGTAACTTTAACCATATGAAAATGCTGAAAGAAAGTACAAGCATAGATATTCAACAATAGTGGGTAGCTCGGTTTGGTTTAGATATAAGCACTCCAAATGAAAAAGAGGCTACCTATAATACAAAAGGGTTAAAAGTTTAATGCCGAATAAAATGCTGAGAGACAATATATTAATTACATAAAAAAGATTGAAGCTTTTGTAATGCTGTAGTAGCTGGCAAGCTCCTAGAATTAAGGGTACTTGACAGGTGGTTCTGCCTCATCCTTTATTGCATGATCTTTATTACCTAGGCATGTGAGGAAAACTTAGGAGTAAGACCTGACAAGAAATAATTTGAGCACATACAAATATATAATTAGAGATAATACAAATTTTTAGAAATTAAAGAACGAATTTATGGAAATAGTTTGAGGTAAAATTAGCTTGTTAATATCGAGCATGATTATAAATTTAACTTAGTAGACTTGTATTTTTGAGTGATTGGAACTAGATAATGAAGTAGCGTATTAAGAAAGTATCTTGTAAATATGAAACTACGAATATTATCATGTCAGGAGCTGAAGAATTTGGTAACAGCTAAGACCAAAATGTCATGTCACAGCCTTACTTTGAGTATCATGGTCATAGTATAAACTGGAGTATCATTGTTATAATGTAAGCTGGAATATAATAGTCACATCATAAGATAGATTTTCATGGGCATGGTTACAGTCCAGATAATAGCAATATGGGACTGCGTCAGTTGATCAACCATGTGATATCTCTCTTTAATATGTTAAACATTCATTGCTTATTTCTCCCATACCCCTGTTATTTAATTTACAAAGACCATGCAAGAACTAGTTACATAGCGAGCATGAGTGGTTACAACATTGTTATCAAGGGCGCAAGGAGAGTAAGTAAAATCTTGCATGAGCAATGGATAAAGGTTTAATTAACAATAAAAGATAGTAGAAATCACACCACTAAAATCAAGATAACAATAAAAGATAGTAGAAATCACACCACTAAAATCAAGATATTGTTCAAAAATGAGCCCCGTGGTTAGGTGCAAAGGGGATTGACAAGCTGCGAGGAGTTTTAATAACTCTACCGCTATTTAGCTGTCTATAGTCTCTGAGACCTTAAATATTTTTTTTTACAACTAGAATTAGAAAAAGGTAAAACTGAGAGTTATAGAGGATTGAAAATTTCAAAAAAGCCTAGGATGGAATTAATTGGTATTTGGAATCAAAAGATATCATAGGTTTATTGAACATGACACAAGAACCTTGTTGTTGTACAACAATTCCAACTTCAAGCTATGATTTGATTAGGAAAAAAGGAAATTGATAAGGAAGCAAGCTATTAAAGTTGTAAATTACTAAATTCTCTTTCCAGCAAATCCAAGATCGGCTCAATTGCAGTTCTAGAATAAAAGTTATGAGTGCTTTAGTAAGAGTGAACCTTACCCTAGGCCAGTAGCGCCCTCTGTGTCGACAGGAAAAGCGGTTACTCGGAGAGAAATTCTTGCTCGACAAGGCTGTGACCTCACCTACGTGTTGGTGGAGCAATACCCCTGCCAACAAGGTTGGCAAGGGTCCATTCCTGCTAACAAGGGTCCATTCCTGCTAACAGTGTCAGTGAAGGAAAATCTCCTATATCTTTCTTTTAACATGGCCTAATATTCTACACGGTAAAATCGCTTGGCCAATTATATGCAGTCACCCTCATAATTTTTACAAGAAAACAATCCCGTTTCTTGGAGTGTTAGAATTAATAGTCCATTGCTTGATCATACAGTGAAGCAAAGTAGCATGCTCTTGCCACTATCACTTCCGAACTGCTTTGGATATGTGATCTTATTGATCTTATTAAGAACTCGATCAAGTATCTCTAAGCTAGAAGTATTTTCTTCAATATTGATGCCATGTAACTTAGTCTCAATCTAGTTTATCGCTAAAGGATGAATTACATCGCAGTTGATCGGCACTTTATCTCTGACATTGCCAACAAAAATATCCTTAATGTTTAACATATAAGTACCCTGATCGGTTAGCAGTTCTTAGCAGATCTCGTAACCACAATATTGGTTACTAATGCCATGCACTACTTAGAAATATTATCGGCATCGCTTACGGAATACCGATCTTAAATAACTAGTTTATCCTACTTTCCATAACTAGATCTGGAATCAGTAGCCAAACTTCTTGAAGTTAGAGAGAATCAATTCCGTTCACCCTGGGGAAGGGGGAAATTATGGTTGCTGACACTCGATTATTGATGGAATTGTATTTAGAGTAGGATTCCGTATATGTGCCTTTAGAGATAGGTTTCCTTGCTCCCTATCTTCGTGTCTGGATATAAGTCTCCTTATCCTCAATGAATATGGTTGCCTTTTCCATGCAGAACTGAATGGATAGCTAATTTGCCTCAATCTAGTAGATACAAGAAATTTTAATCCGATCCCCTTTTTTTAGAAGAACAATCATATGGATATGGTGATCATATGACTTTTATTTCTCTACCAAGTGGCCCTCCAATAGGGAAGTTAGTCGACTTGCTAAGCCTTTATCTTAGGTTAATTCATTTTTGGCCTTGTAACTTGGTAGCATTTGCACTGTATACATATTTTGTTATTTATTTATTTATTTTTTTGCTTCGTATGACGGGAACTTCTAAAGGGGCACAAGTTTTTTCCTAGTGAGCCCAGTTAAAATCTACCGTATATATCAACTATGCCCTCTAAAAAAATTTCCCAGTTTGTCCTTCTTCTCTCTTCCGATTACCCCGTTCGGACTTAGAGTCCGAACAATCCAGTTTTGTTCGGACTGTAAGTCCGAACAAAACTGGTCTGTTCGGACTTAGAGTCCGAACAGACTGGATCTGTTCGGACTTAGAGTCCGAACAGACTGGATCTGTTCGGACTTAGAGTCCGAACAGACCAGTTTTGTTCGGACTGTAAGTCCGAACGGCGCCCCCTCGTTCGGACTGACAGTCCGAACAGGGACTTGACCGATCTGATTCTTCGCCGCTGCCTCACCCACTCTATTTATGTAATAAATTGATAAATCATTAGTTTACTCAATTTAGCGTCACTTTAATTACTTATATTAACAATTAATTCTACATTATTACACAAAATATAGTGAATGAAGCAAAAAAAATACAATAATTCACAGACACACTGATACACCGACACACTGATACACCGACACAATAATACACTGATACATCGATACACCGATACAATGATACACCGATACAATGATACTCCAGATACACAAATACAATGATACTCCTGATACACCGATATAACGATATAATGATACAATGATACATTGATACACCGATTCAATGAAACAACGATACAATAGCTGATACAATGAAATAGTGAAGATTATAAACAAGGTCCCCTACGTATAAAACAAACAAGATCTTATACAAATTAAAGAAATAAGATCAAATACAAACGTAGTGTGTATATTAATTGAACAAAAAGCAACCAATAGGGTTCATTACAAACAAAAACCATATATTCTACAAATTATTCAAAATGTTTGCAAAAAACAATTACATCGGCCACTTGAAGTTCCTAACATCATCAATATCAATACACAACTAATATAATCTAATCACTGTCTCCTTGTCTTCCTCGGGGGTTGACGTCTGCTTCTGATTCGAGACATAATTACCGTATCGGGTGTATTAGGAGTTGATTGATCTTATCTTTGTTCCTCTGCTTACTCTTCTGGTGGTTCTTTATCTTTTAAAACGAAGAAAGCAACGTGCGTTTTGAAACTCTTCAGTACTGATAAATCAACTGGATCTCGGTAATTTGACTCATGAAGATCATCTTGAGAGCCTCCTGCATCAGTATTCCCTTCTTCTAGTCTTGCACTATCATATCTGATCAAATTAGGAGTTTTTACATTTAATTCAGTATCTACGGCCACTTCGATTTCTCTCTCTCGTATCGGGCGTTGGATTTGTGGTCGAGATACTGCTTTCTTCCTCCTTAACGAGGCAGTTGGTCGAACGCGAGAAGATTCTGCCGAATTCATCTATGTAATACAAAGATATTTCATTCATAAATATTTTTTTAACAAAACAGTAAATTTTCTATGAGCAAATAAGTAGTAATAAAGTATAATTTGCTACAAATATAATATTTTATCTATTTATTTTAAACTTCTAAATTAATTAATAAATTTTAATATTAACATCTATAATTAGAAAATAACTAAATTTTCGCATATTTTACAATTACGATTACAATATTATACTTTCTTCATAATTATAATCTAATTATTAAAAAAACAAAATTAACAAAAAAATGTACTCGTTTAGAATTTCCCGAATGTAAATTATCAAACCAAACAAGAAGTTTTCAGTTTTCAGGGCAGTTACAGAGCAAATAAGAATAAACAAAATAAAATAAAATTAAAATTAAATTAAATGAGACTTACAGTAGAGCTCAAAAATATGAGACCGAGAAGAAATGAGGTAGCGGAGGGTGGGGGTGTGGCAGCGGACACTGGGGGCGGAGGGTGGGGGTGTGGCAGCGTCGGGTGGGGGCGGAGGGTGTGGGGGCGGGCCGAGGGTGGGGGGGCGGGCCGAGGCGGGTGGGGGCGGAGGGGGTAGGGGCGGAGGATATGGGGGCGGGCGGAGGGTGTGGGTCGGGCGGAGCCGGGTGGGGGCAGAGGGTGTGGGGGCGGGCGGAAGGGGGGAGGGGGTGGGGGCGGGGGAGCGTGGCTGCGGCGGCGGCGGGCGGGGGAGCGTGGCACCGGCGGCGGTGGGTTTGAAGGAGAAGAGAGGAGAGAGGGATTTTGGGTTTGGGGGTTGAGAAGAAGTGAGGATTTTGGGAATATGAAGCAAGGGTATTTTGGGAATTAAATTGGGCTCACTAGGAAATTCTATCCCCTTCTAAATTTTAACTGGGCTCACTAGGAAATCTGGGCTCACTAGGAAAAAAGTTGTGCCCCTTTAGAAGTTCCCCGTATGACGAAGGAAGTTAAAAAAGAAGCAATTGGGAGATTGTAACCTGAGTCTGGAGTTTGACTGCATATATTATAAACTAAAAGAAATTAAAAGAGGAGCAAACTGGAGTTTGTGACGTAAGCCCGGAGTTTGAAAGTGTATATTAGCAACGGAATGCCGTAGATTTTATGTCTCACCAACTTTTTTTGCTAAGTTATTGTCTACCTAAATTACTTCAGACACTTTGATTTTGAAAGGTTAACAAACCAACTGTGCTCTAATCCTGTATGATAGGCATCATGCAAATAACCATCGGCCATTTTTACTCGATAAAGTTAAACTGATCTAATAGCCATGCATAAATCTTAGTACAACCACATACGAGACACAAATAATGTTAATAATTTAAGATATAGTACTATAAGGTGTGATGGGTTAACTGTAAAAGAGCAACTGAAGAAAACTTTGACATATTAGATATAGTTTTAAGATCTTGTGTTGTATCATATTACTAAGGGGACAATGCTTTGGACATTTGACAAGTTTGGCGGGCTGGCTAATTAGGCTGACTTGGCTTTCAAAGTATTCAGATAGAGTGAGTTTTTTGATGGCTTAATAACCAATTCATAATTTACTCAGACAAACTCATAAAAAAGATTGCTTTTTAAGAAGGGCAAGAATTACTTGGTGGCATTGCTCAGAATTACATATGTTCATTCTCCTGGACATGTTATTAAGTCAATATCAACAATCGGGTGGAACGTATATCTTCTGATGTGCGCACTGTTTTATACTTGTTAATTATGAGGATTGGTAGAAAAAGAAGATCCACATATAGAGATGTGTACTTATATGGGCACAGTCTTCCAACTTGCTCTGGATCACATATCTAAGCTAAGAATGATGGATATTTACGCAATGTGTCACAATGTTGCCATCATCTATTCTATTAGCTAGCGTTTTTAAATTAATAACTTTGCTCCTTGTTACCACAGGGATGCGCAAGCTGTTCTGTTAGGATTTTTGTTACCCAAGACCAGCTGATATGTTAATTAACTAAAAGATCATTAATTTGGTCAAGTATTTTCTCTTCTCAAGGTTCAACCTATATACGCTGACAATGGACCTTTAACAACCTGGGGACAGATCTGGATCCACCAACAAAACGACATCAGGGTTAGCCGACGGTTTGGAAACTTGCGCATGCCACTAGCTACAACTTGGCCACATCTTGTAAACTAGCTATTGGATCCATGCAGACGAGTGCTTGGTTAGACCTTTATCAAATATGCTTACTATTGACATATAAATTCTAACAACATAAACCCATGGCAAAGGCTCGCAGTGAAGGCCCATGGCAAAATTCCCATGAGTTCAATATCGATTTAGAAATTAACTGAATTTTGAGATGAGTCAAGCATTTACAAATATCCCACCGTAACTGCAGTTAGGAACACCCCTATACGCATACATGGAAAGAGAATATACTCATAATCTGGTTTAATTCCTTTTTCTCAAGAATCTTTGTCAAGATATACCCTCCCGCCTCTACCTGAGGAGGACTGGATATCTAAATAATCGAAAAGAGAACCAACTTGAGTGACTATAATCTCTTTATTATTAATAACGTACTTGTTCAATGGCCACTTTCTCCATGAACGTAGGTCGAGATCTCTCTCAACTAAACCTTGCTACTTCTCTACGTTCTCGTTTGTCTACCTCTATTTTCCTTTTTTCCAAATCTAAATTTGTACCGAGTTCTATCCAAGCATCTAATTGGATAAATTTTAGCGCAAAAATTTGGCACTATTAAAAAGTACTAACTGGACATTTCAAATCAATGATGTTGAATACACGATCAAAAGGCTAGTCAAACCAATAAGATCTACCCCAGGGAAAAGGTGGGGCAATTACAAGCCCGTCACACAAAGCAGAGGACCTGAACGCCCTTCCCACTCATGGGGAACTCTAAGAGCTCGTCCAGCACATCGATGCCCTTCCCCAATCTTGGCAAATGCCCCAACTACCCAAGCTAGTGGGTGAGAAGTACTGATCCCCCTACAACCAACCAATTCTCTTGGGGCCCATGGCGACCATGGTGGTATATCACCACCAGAAAGTACCAACCTACATTCCAAATCATCCAAGTAATTCTAAGACAACAAAGAAGGGGAACGATACCAAGAACTTGATGTGATAAATTAACCGCAAGAGCATAGTGTCATTGTAGCACAAACAGGTTGTTCCCACAAAGATATTTGTTGTTTCGCGATCTTAAATTTTCTATTACCCTAACAAGTTAACTAAAATGATCTAGTATGAAAAGGATGGGTTTGTTTTTTTAAATTTATTATAGAGTTAGTTAGCATATGACATTGAATCCACTAGTTCACAACTGAGCACTCTTTTTATTATCTTCTTTCTATATTTTTAACATAAAAAATTATGATTATATTAGGTAAAAGATCCTTTTAATTTAACTTTTATTCAATCACTTTAAGCATGAATTATTAAGTGTCATCTAAGCATAACTAATCAAACTTGTGACCTTTATAAAAATCAATCGATATCAATAGTGATTTATACAAATAAAATACAAAGAAACAATTTCAAATTCTAACTAAGCATAGGCTATCGAAAACAAGTTTAAGCATAACTATTAAAGCATGAGATCTATGAATTATCATCTTTTAATCTTTATCATAAAAAAATTCATGTCTTTTTAATTCTTTTAGGAAAAAGAAAATAAAAATTATCCTATGGTTGATCCCCTAACTTCATCTACATTTTAAAACTAAGAAAAATTAGTTACTCATAGATGATATTTTATTTATGAGAACAATTTAAAATCTAACTTTTACTACAAAATTGATAAAACCCTAACTAGAAAGCAATAAAAATTAAGTACTAAAGCAATAAAAATTAAGAACAGTGAGGAATTGAAAGAAAACACTTTTAGAGCTCTGGTATGGTGGCCGTCACTCCTTGTGATTAATCTCTAATTTTATTAATCTCACAAAAAGTGTAAGAATTTCTAATCTATAAGGATTAAGGGGATATTTATAACTCAAATACAATCCTGCTTCTACTCAAACTTTCTATAAAAGATATAATGCTAATTCAATACAAACTAATCTCAAAGTATATACTCCTAACCCAATCCATAATTACTAGAAACCAACGATTGAGATTAGATGGCTCAAAAATACTAATTTTTAAGTT
Organism: Dracaena cambodiana; assembly: GCA_036321105.1. Lineage (NCBI taxonomy): Eukaryota > Viridiplantae > Streptophyta > Magnoliopsida > Asparagales > Asparagaceae > Dracaena > Dracaena cambodiana. Next base: position 13,817,194 of record JAYEPQ010000020.1, on the reverse strand, counting down.
TAAAACCCGAAACTAAATTCAGCACATGCGTAGCCCACTAGATTGGATCTTTCATTCTGCAACATTTTAGTAAAACATCCATAACTTTTGCATATAAACTTGGATACAGCCATTCTTTGTGTCATTTCTATTATAATTCAGAGCTCTATAAATTTCTTCTATTCAAACTTTTTCAGTTCAAACTTTATTTTTTGCCAAAACTTCTCTTGAAGTTAATGTTGCTGCATATGGATTTGTGTCTTCATCATGGTTGACTTTCTTTTGCTCATATATCAGCCAAATTTGCACCTTTTTCTTCCCTTTCTTGCAAGTTTTTTTATTACTTATAAAAACGCGCTAAACATATCCAAATAGCAATTCTTTATATATAAAAATCAATAAAATGAAGGAGGAAATATTTAATATATAATACGCATTAGGAATCGACCCTATCCTTCCACAAGAGAGCTTGTGAAGATTTAGACTTTGAGTTCGAAGGCCATGAACCCTCACTTGATCCATACTTGAGAGTTAGTTCAAGTTCAAACTCTGTTAGAAGTTTGAACCAAGTGATGAGAGGGTATTGTGGGGTTTTCAAAAAGAGCTGCACTTCAACTTAAATCGATGTGAGAATAAAAAACTGTTGATTAACACCGTTAGAAGTTCAACGATTAAACTAATAGTTTTGAAGTTAAAGGGTAAGAAGTTACACTACCACTATAGTATAGGGGTCCTCCATGCAATTAACCTTAAAAACAAATCCCAACGAATATTTTAAATCTTAACTAAATCTCTAATCTAATTTTCTCCTTATTCCAATCTTGGCAAAATCTAAATAAATCTCGACCTTATTTGTTTCTATCAATCTCCCCCACTTGGAAATATTACCACTGGTGAATGATAGTAAGAATAAAGTCAAGTAAGTTCGAATGAACTTGGCCAATCTCCCAAAAATCTAGCAAATCTTTGCACCAAATAAAGTACAAGAAAATCAAACATGTTATTAACCAAAGCGTACACTACCTGTCATTCCCAAGGTGACAATAGTAATCATCATGGAAAGTCTGAAGAGAGGATGAAATCAGTTAGTTTTATAGAAAATGAAGTTGAAATTTGAGTTGGAGTTGCAAGGGAAACACGACCTTCAACTAAGAATTCATGCACTTCGCTATGTATTTCTGTAAAAAAATTTTAAGAATCTTCCTTAGCACGATGTTTTGTTAGATTTTCTCACTCTATCTAAGAAGTAGATGAGCAAGTGAAACTACAGGTTGGCTAGGCCTCAAATTCTTCTCATGAACATGGAGATTGAGTGTTTCTTAGTTGGCTTTGGTAAAAAAAAAAATGAATCATCAATTTTTGGATCAGTAACAAGTTTTATGCTGCATTTGTCTCAAATATAACATCACTTAAACTCTCAAAGTGGACATGTCGGTATCTGGAATCGTGAAAGGGAACTGGTATTTATAATACCAAAATGTTCCATAGGCCGAACACTTGATAGAAGGATACAAACACTCCAAAGCACCGTGTGACTTTAATTTTTTTTTGAACAATTAAAAATAAGATGCAAAGCATACTATGCACAAAAAGGAGTTGTAATCAATCCCAAGTTGGATGAGATTTATAGTTGCTAAAATATCAAGAAAATGTTTCTCCAACCAACATTAATTGATCATAACCTATTTCTTCTCTAAGGACAAAAGAAAGTATGGGAATGCATCATATATATCATACTCTAATTATTTATAATCAACATCAGTACTGATGCATTTTGATAATATTTAAATTCCATAAAAATTAACTTCAAAAATTTCAGAGAACAAATTTCAGAAATACAAAAGAATTGAACCATTTTGATTATAACTCGAATCTGATGCGAACTAAGGTTCATATTGGCTTCAAATCATCAAAATACCCTTAAGGAGTCTATTTTGCTTCTAATGGATCAAATGAGGAACTATTAGATCTTACCCAATTGAATTTGATGATACTTTTGTGATTGCGGATGAAGATAGGGAATTTTTAATGAAGTTTTTGTTGTTAAGATGATGCTGATACATTGAAATAATATTGTTGTTGTTGAGACTACTGATATTGTTAAGAGAACTGTTATTGAGATTGTTTATGTTTTTGAAATTGTTGCTGATTATTGTTGAAGATGATGATGGATCATTATGAGATCTTGCTGACATGGTTGAAGGAGATGGAGTTTGCATTTTTTTGGTTAAATTTTTTTGCTCCTTTTTCCTTTGATTTCCTTTCTTCTCTTTTCTATTTTGAATTTTTTTCTCTGGTTTTCTTTCTTCTCTTTCCTTTTTTGAATATTTTTCTCCCCTTTCTACATAGATTCATTTTCCTAAATTTTCTTGATCTGATTTTTTTTCCTTTTTCTGATTTTTTCTTTCCAAAACTAAAATAAAAATAGGAGAAGATGGAAGAAGAAGATAGTGGATATGAGCTCTAATATCATATTGACACTGAATGGAAGGCAAAATAGAGTTTGTGGGAAGAATAAATTAGGGTTCGAATCACATATCTAGGCGAATCACATCTCTACTCTAAGCGAATCACTCGAGGAAAGATTTGGAAGAGTAAAAATATGCTCTTAATTTTATCAATATCATTTTCTAATTAAAATTGGAGCATTTCTTATAGCAAATCCTACATGCCATAAAAAAAATATATCTAAACAAATTTTTTAAAAGCCTAACTATATTCCTAGTCCAATCCTATCCCTAAACTAATCTTGGCCAAAACTGGATAAATCTTGGCCTTTATTAATTCTATCAGTGACTCCAGATTTGAGTAATAACAAACTCTATTTATAATATAACATCTGTGGTGTATTATATGCAAGTTAGCTAAATGTATAATGAATCAAGAAAATTAATAATTGATATGTGACACCCCAAATCACTCTAATGGGCCCAAATGTGTATTCCAATAATGGGTAGGGTATCACCGTTAGGCATCTCAATACTAGATTGTACAAGGCTATTACATCATATAACCACAGGCAAGATGTTGCTAGTGGAGCCCTATTACCGCAGCGGGTTTTGAAGCGCCGAAATGGGTCAAAAACCGGCCCAAACCTGTTATGATAAATATACATATACATATATATATATATATATATATATATATATATATATATATATATATATATATATATATATATATATATATATATATATATATATATATATATATATATATGTATATTAGAGTGTGTGCTAGGGTTTTGATTGGCCTGAGTTTCTTTTTGTTTTGTTGCATGGCAGCTGCAGCAAACAAAAAGGAAAAGAAAATACAAAAATCATTGTTGGCCGAAGGGATCTATTTTCTTTGGTGCTACTGCTAATTGTTTGTTTTTGGCAAAGAAAGGAAAAGTGCTGCTGTGTTTTCTTTTTGGCTGAAGCAAAAGAATTATTTTGCAGGGGCGGCTGCAATTCTTGGCCGGAAAATAAAGGAAGGTGGCGGCTTCCTTTGGTATTTTCGGTGGCCGAAGCAAAGAGAAAAATCACTGTAATAAGAGCTTAGGGTTTGATCTCAAATTTTTGTGTGATTTTATTAATTTATCTTGTGGTTGAGAACTAGAATGATGTAATCTCTTTTGATATAGTAGAAGTTTTTCGATCGTGTTCCCGTGGACGTAGGCATATTGCTGAACCACATTAAATCTGCGTGTTCTCTGTCTCTGCTATTTTTCTCTTCGGTTAACTATTTGATTCCACTGGTTGCTGCATTAGTATTATTCCACTATTTTTTGCTAACAATTGGTATTAGAGCCCTAGTTCGGGTCAGATTTTACTCAGATCGGTGTTGATTTTGAGTGGGAGTTATGGCGAAAGATACGAAGGGAAAGATTAAAAAATTTGATGGGACAGATTTCCAATGGTGGAAATTGCAGTTGGAAAATTATTTATATCAAAAGAATTTACATCAACCACTGTTTGGAGAAAAGTCAGAAAAGATGATAGATGAGGAGTGGGAATTGTTGGACAGGAGAGTTTTGGCACAGATTCAATTGTGCCTGATAAAATAGGTTGTGTTCAATGTCTCCAAGGAGAAAACCACTTCAGCTTTGATATCAGTGTTGGCTAAATTTTATGAGAAGCTGCCTGCTTCAAATAGACTGTTTCTAATGAAAATATTGTTCAACTTGAGGATACCTTCTGATAGTTCAGTTATTAATCATTTGAATGAATTTAACACATTATGGATACAACTTGAATCCTTAGATTTTGTTTTTGCTGATGATATTAAAACTTTGATGTTTATGTATTCGTTACTGGATAGTTGGAGTAATGTTGTTATGGCCATCAGTAATACTTCCAATATTGCTCTTAAATTTGATGATGTTGTAAGTATAATCATGAATGATGGATTGATAAAAAAAGAGTATGGGTGAGAGTACAGTTTCTATTAGTACTGCTCTGTATGTTGATAATGACAGAAAGAAGGAAAGATGTAGAAGTTTAAATAGGGAGTCGAATCAAAGAGGAAAATCAAAATCTAAGGGGAATTTCAAGAAAAATTTAGTGTGCTGGAAATGTAAGACAGAGGGTCATATGAAGAAGGATTGTCCAAATAAAGATCAGGAAGGAGCGAATGTGGTGAATCCAAGTGAAGACTATGATGAATTGTGCTTATCTGCACGTTCAGAATTAAGGTCAGATCTGTAGTTTGTGGATTCAGGGACTTCGTTCTATTGCACTGCTCATAGAGAATGTTTGAGAATTATGTCCAATATGATTTTGGGCATGTAACTATTGGTAATGGACAGAAATGCAAGATTGTCGGTAAGGGGATAATTCAGTTGAAATTGCACAATGGTAAAAACTTGCTTTTACAAGAGGTCAGACACATACCAGATTTGAAGAAGAATTTGATATCTGTTAGCAAGCTGGATAGTGAAGGTTATCAAACTCATTTGAGAGGAAACAGTGGAAGATCAGTAAAGGAGCAATGGTAGTGGTCAAGAGTGAGAGAGTGGGAACTCTATATTTACTCTCAAGCTCGGTGGATCACGTTGTTTCTTTGGCCACTGTGAAGAATGAGAAGGCTACTTTATGACATCAGAGGCCCGGTCACTTGAGCGAGAGCGGCATGAGGGTACTGCAATCCAGAGGTATGCTAACAGATATGAAAATGCTAACTTTGATTTTTATGAGAACTATGTGTTTGAAAAACAGAAAAGAGTTAGTTTTATGAAGGATGGTAAGGAGAAAAAAACTGAGAGATTGGAGTTGGTGCATACAGATGTATGGGGGCCTTCTTCGGCAAAGTCTCTTAGAGGTAATTCTTATTTTGTCACTTTCATAGATGATGCAAGCAGGAAAATATGGGTATTTGTACTTAAGTAGAAATCCGATGTCTTCTAGATCTTCAAGGTATGGAAAATTCTTGCTGAGAATGAAACAGGTTTGAAGGTGAAATGTCTGTTGTCAGACAATGGTGGGGAATTTTGCAATAGAGAGTTCGATGACTATTGCTCTACCCATGGGATCAGGAGAGTAAAGACTATACCGAGGACACCGCAACAGAATGGCATGGCTGAGAGGATGAATAGAACCATTTTGAAGCGAGCTCGGAGTAAGGTTTGCCTTTGCAACTTTGGAGAGCCACTGTAGATATGGCAGTTTATCTGATCAACAAGAGTCCAGCTAGTGCTTTAGATGGAGGAATTCCAGAGGAGGTGTGGTCTGGTAAGACTGTGAATTATTCATTCTTAAAAGTGTTCGGTTGTATAGCATATGCACATGTGGATCATGAGATGAGAAAGAAGCTTGATTCAAAATCTCAGAAGTGTGCATTCATTGGATACGGTGGCGATGAGTATGGTTATCGTTTGTGGGATTATGACCATAACAAGGTGATTCATAGTAGAGATGTAGTATTCAATGAGGGCTATATGTATAAAGACCGAATTGAGAATAAGAGTGAGAAAACAGTTGAGAAAGAGCACTTGGAGCTAGATGAGCCACAGGATGGGATGGATCCAATGGATAAAAGAAAGGAAGATGTACCTACATCTGAAGGAGAAGAAATAACTATACCTGAGAATATACAAGTTTCAGATGAGACCGAACAGGAGAGAGAGCCAGAGACCGAGGTGATGGTTCCAGTACTTCATCAGAAAGTGTTCCCACTTTGAGGAGAAGCACGAGGATATGGAAGCCAAACCAAAAACGTTGTCTTCCTTTATATCATGTTTTGTATATTGATGCAGGTGAACCAGAGAGTTACCAAGAGGCTATGCAGGATAAATTTCGTCTTAGGTAGGAGCAAGTCATGCATGATGAGATGTCTTCTTTAGAGGAGAATCACACATGAGAATTGGTGAAGCAACCCAAAAAGATGAAAGTATTGCATAACAAGTGGGTATACATAGTAAAATATGAGGCAGGAGGGACATAAAGGTTCAAGATTAGACTTGTGGTGAAGGGAAATGGTCAGAGAAAGGGTATTGACTTCAATGAAATATTTACACATGTTGTCAAGGTGACTTCTATTAGAACAATACTGAGTATTGTGGCTATGAAAGGATTGTATTTAGAGCAGATCAATGTGAAGATTGCTTTCCTTCATGGTGATTTAGAGGAGGAAATATACGTGGAACAGCCGGAAGGATATGAAGCTAAAGGAAAGGAGAATTGGGTATGTCGACTGAAAAGGAGCTTGTATGGATTGAAAAAGGCGCTGAGGCAATGGTACTTGAAGTTTGACAAGTTTATGTTGGATTTGGATTTTGCCAGATGTAATTTAGATCATTGTGTATATCTACAAAAAATTTAAGGACGGTAACTTTATTATACTTACTTTTTATATAGATAATATGCTTGTGGGTACATGCATGAAGAAAATCAATGATTTGAAGAGAAACTTGGTAGGGAGATTCTCTATGAAGGACATGGATGAGGCGAAGTAACTTCTTAGAATGCAAATTACCCGAGATAAGAAAAACAAGAAATTGTGGTTAACTCAGGAAGGATATATCAAGAAGGTGTTGGAGAGATTCAACATGGAAAATGCAAAACCGGTAACTACAGCTCTTGGTGGTTAGTTCAAACTGTCAAAGGAGAAAGGTGTTAAGACAGATGAGGAGACAAGACACATGGAGAATGTGCCTTATTCATCAGCCGTTGGGAGTCTCATGTATGCAATGGCGAGTACAAGACCAGATATTGCACATGCAATGGGAGTAGTGAGTAGATTCATGAAGAACCCTCGGAAGGAACATTGGCAAGCGGTGAAGTGGATTTTCGGGTAATTGAAAGGTACTTCAAAGTATTGTTTGTGTTTTGGGGGTGATAACATTGATGTGCAAGGTTTTGTGGATTCGGACTATGCGGGTGATAGAGATAATGGTAGGAGCACCACAGGTTATGTCTTTACTATACGAGGGACAACGGTAAGCTGGATTTCAAGATTACAATCAATTGTTGTTTTATCTTCGACAGAACCTGAGTATGTGGCAGCTGCAGAAGCAAGTAAGGAGTTTATTTGGTTGTAGCAATTGATGAGTGAGTTGGGTTTTGATGGAGTAGATTGCAGGTTATTCAGTAATAATCAGATTGCAATTCATCGTACTGAGAACTCAGCGTATCATTCACGGACTAAACATATTCACTTGAGGTATCACTTCATCAGATCCTTGTTGGAGGATGGCCAATTGAAGTTGGAGATGATTAAGGGCAGTAAGAATCCTGCAGATATGTTGACAAAGCCGGTTGATGGGAAAAAATTGAGCTATTGCTCAACTTTCGTGCATTTGTGTTGAATGCTGAAATTGAGACTTTAAACGATCGAGGTAAAAGGTTTGGACACTAGGATTATCATGTATAGAGATTACAATTTTGTGCAATAGGTCTCCAAGTGGGAGATTGTTGCTAATGGAGCCCTATTGCCGAAGCGGGTTTCAGTCCACCGAAACAGGTCCAAAACCGGCCCAAACCCGTTATGATAAATATATATATATATATATATATATATATATATATATATATATATATATATATATATATATATATATATATATATATATATATGAGGGTGTGTGCTAGGGTTTTGATTGGCCTGAGTTTCTTTTTGTTTTGTTGCATGGCGGCTGTAGCAAACAAAAAGGTTAAGAAAATACAAAATTGTTGGCCGAAGGGATCTATTTTCTTTGGTGCTACTGCTAATTGTTTGTTTTTGGCAAAGAAAGGAAAAGTGTTGTTGTGTTTCCTTTTTGGCCGAAGCAAAAGAATTATTTTGCGGGGGCGACTGCAATTCTTGGCCGGAAAATAAAGGAAGGTGGCGGCTTCCTTTGGTATTTTCGGTGGCCAAAGCAAAGAGGAAAAATACTGTAACAAGAGGTTAGGATTTGATCTCAAATTCTTGTGGGATTTTATTAATTTCTCTTGTGGTTGAGAACTAGAGTGCTGTAATCTCTTTTGATATAGTGAAACTTTTTCGATCGTATCCCCGTGGACGTAGGCATATTGCCGAACCACGTTAAATCTGCGTATTCTCTGTTTTTGCTATTTTTCTCTTCAGTTAACTATTTGATTTCGCTGATTATTGCATTAGTATTATTCCTCTATTTTTTGCTAACACAAGAGATATGGAAATACTCAAATATGAAATATTTATACACACACACACACACAACACAAGTATGAATCTATTTTCCACATCACAGGCATGAATATCACAATATCTAAAAAGGGATAGAAGGAAATGATAAATAATATGTACATTAAAAAATTGCTCATGTGGAGTCAAGTATAGTATCATAGCAGAGCAATATAAGTACTGAATATATATAAGAGTGTCCAGATACCACGGATAGAATAAGGATGCAGGCTACCGACACTCGGCCAGCTCTTAAAAGTAGGGATCCTCGAGAGGCGGGTTCTTCTCCTTATGCACCATGGACACGACTGCTGGATTTGGAGTGTGATAATCTCAGGGACATAACCCAAATAAGAATACAATGTCAAGCTCATGCAATATTTTAGAAACCATATAAAATGGTGGTGTGTGGAATGCTAGTAGGAGACAATGTAAAAGATGTAAACATCGCTCGTGAAGTACATAGTAAGTGTAATACCTCTATCTCAATAGTCCCAAATTGGATATGAGACAAGAGATATAGTAATTTATAATGATTCCCATGAAACCATAAAAATAATCGTAGAAAACTTTTTTAAGGGAGGAATGCATGACTAATTATTAACTATTTTAACCCATGATATTCTATCAAAGATTTAGCATATTCCTATGTGAATATATTATTGGCATTTCGCTATCCAATTTCCAGGTAGGGGGCATTACAAGTGGTATCAGAGCTAGACACCAACTAGAAGTGTATGGAATAAAGTGCCATATGAAACTAAGTGCTACTTGGAACAAAATACCTCATAAATAGTGGGGGCCACCTTTTAAATCCGTAGGGAGCTAACTCTAGAATCTATGGGACCAGCTCTAGAATCCCACATTGCCTGGTAAGTGTTACTGTATTATTGAGCCTCTCTAACAAGGACGTCAGATCTTAAAGGGGAAGAATGAAATACCCTAATTTTAATAGTCTCACATTGGATATGAAACAAGAGATATAACAGTTTATAATGATTCCCATGAAACCATAAAAGTAATCGTAGCTAGTCTTTTTGAAGAAGCAATCCGTGGCTAATTATAAACTATTTTAACCCATTGTATTCTATTAAAAGCTTAGCATATTCCTATGCGAATATGTTTCCAGCATTCCGCTACCCAAGTTTCCTACTGGTGGGTTTTACAATATGCATAATATAACATGAATTATGCAAAATATAATGTGTATGATATAAATTGTTATGCATATGAATCATAAAGTATAAGGTATGCAAAACATAATCCAAATAATGAAGTATATGAAGCACATTCTATCTTATTAATTTGGAACCAAATGGTAGGAGTATCTACGTGTTCTAAGAGTATGTAGTTCATAGCCAATACCGAAGTCCCAAGACCAATCACATACGAATATGATTTTGCACTTGCTAGGTGCACTTGATATCCCGTGCATATCCAGGATCACAGCCTAAAGAATCGGTCATCACTCAAATCAGATGATGTCCCGCTAAGGACATAAGAATAAGAAATCGATGGTACCAGTATACAAATCGACATATGCATCTAAACAAGACAAGAACTCCCACATTTTATTTCACCATTCATTTCTCACATACCCATAATGTAGTAAATATGTCATATGTAATATTATGTAGGCATTACTAGTATGTGAATATGAAACGACACGTATGTCAATACTAGCAAGTACAAAGTATTACTGGTAAGTGCAAGAGTTACAAAACGAGATTACATGTGTAAGGTATCATTACAAATCAAGAATTACATGTATAAGTAATAACATGCATAAATAAACTTGTGTGCATGTATGGCATATCTTAAATCAAGTGATATGTACAAACATGGCATGTATGCCTAGAAATGAGCTATTACAGGTCTGAAATCAACATGTATGGGTAATAACAAGAGTGATTGAATATATATACATGTGTATCATATCATTAATCAAGCAGTGTATACACGAACATGATATATGTGATTATGTTGCTGCAACTTTATGCACATGTCAGGCTTTCCAGGTCTTGTTGGATTAGCACAAAATAGAATTTGAGATTAAAGCTTTATACAATTGTAGAAAATTTAATTATCTTTCTAATAAATCTTAAATGAGTTTAATTAGAATTCTAAAATAAAAGTTATGGTTATCTTACTATAGACCTACTGAATAAATATACTACAACAACAAGGTGGAAGTTTCAAATTTGATTTGATAAGGATAAAAATTAAATTGCAGTCTAAGATCTAAAATAATTGTAGATAATTAAATTAATAAAACTTGAATGAGCTCAATTAGATTTCTAAAGCAAAAGTTATGGCCATTTTACCATCTTGCTACAGCTATGCTGCTGATCTTGGACAATGTTAAGTTATGATATTATGGCTATCTTTGGCTAGATAAATGGATAAAGTGGGATCCTCTATAGTTAGATAAATTGAAGATTAGTGAATCTTCTTTCTGATAGCACTAGAATGAGATTAATTGGAGTTATGATTCAAAACTTATAGTAGTTCTAAGATTGACTACTGTGTATGTAAGGACAACAATATGTTTTGTGCATATATAATATGCATAGCTGATACATATAATGAAACTCAAAATAAATGCAAATTTGAGCAACTATAATCTTAAAAAATATTTGATGATGCACGGTTATCATATATGAGGTGATTATATCAAGAAATTATAAATTTTTACGATTTGAGAGTGTATTCTTAGCTCTTGTTGAGTCTAAATCGGAAATGAACCGATATTGATGTAGATACTATTCAAAAGTAGAGAATTTTTCCAATAATCACACTAGGATGTAAGGCCAGGTGATTTAGAGGGCTTTCCTGCATTGATGAACAGGTTTAAAGCTGATTTGAAGAAAGAAAACTCAAGTACAAGCTCATGTGGCTATTTTGTGGATTTTTCAGCTTACTCTCCAGCTGTGTATTTGGTTATTAATTTGAGAAAAATGGACAAAGAATTAAGGTTGGAGGTCTGAAAATAAAATAAAGAGGAATACAAAATGAAGATGCTTGATTTCTCTTAGATTTTTTGTATTTATTTAATAGGACAAACAACTATTGGAATGTGGGTTACTCTGCGTGACAAAAATCCTTAACCTTCATCTTAATTTCAAAATGGGTCAATTCATTCCAAATTTAGTCAAGGATGGTTGTTGGGTTGGTGGAGATAATTCTGAAGTTGGAAGGAGGTTAAAATTATAATTTTTGATTTAATTGATTATTTTAATCGCATATTTGCTTGAAAGTCGGTCGATCCGAAATAATTATAGATAATTATGGAAAAATCCAAATAATATGATAAGAAATTCACCTCTGCAGAATTTGAAATTGAAGAGTAGATTAAAAAATACAACTCAATTTACTCAAATTCACTCGTATCAGTATCCGGGATCCTGGACTAATACAGACGATACGGAATAAACTGATACAAAAACTCAAAGATTGGGGTTGTCTCACCTAACAAAAAAAAATTCATCCTCAAAATTTACGTCTAGAACATAAGACAACAATAAGATAATGAAGAAGCAAATGTGGAATAATAATGAATTTAAATAGGTACCTGGATATTATTGGAATAGATATGGATATTTCTCCCAAGTGTTGTCCTTTCGCTCCCAAGTGGACTCACCTGGAGAGTGACTATCCTAAGAGACAAGAAAAGATGGATTATGCGGTTTTTGAGCAACTTAACCGTCCAATCCACAATAGCGATTGTCTCTGCTCAAAGGATAGATCAGGACCTAATTCAATCTCAGACATATCTGGAATCAATTTATCCTCGTTAGCACAATTCCTCAATTGAGAGACATAGAGATTATTGTGGATGCCCACTAATGTTGGGGGAAGTGCAAGTCTATACGCCATAGCCCCCACTCTCACGATAATATCGAAAGGCCCAAAATATTGAGAACTAAGCTTCCCATGGTGGCCACAACTAAGAATCACCTGAGTTGGTGATAGTTTCAGAAATACACGATCACCAATCTCAAACTCAAGTGGTCTCCGCTACATGTTAGCCCATTTCTTCTGTCGGTCCTATGTTGTCCTAAGATGGTCTCGAATAACTCAAATTTTTTTCAACTGATTGAGCAACCAAATCTGGCCCAATCCAAGCCTTCTCTCCAACATCATCCCAACATAGAGGCGATCAATATTTCCTGCCATACAGTGCCTCAAATTGTAGCATTCCAATGCTGGCTTGATACCTGTTATTATATGCAAACTCTGCCATGTAGAGATGCTCCTCCCATGAGCCATCAAAATCTAGCATACAAGCTCTTAACATACTCTCTTCGATCTAAATTTCTCATTTCGACTGACCATGTGTTTGAGAGTGGAATACTGATGACATGCTCAAAGCCTCCTACAAACTATTCCAACAATGCGATGTGAATTGAGTGTCTCGATCTTAAATGATCTCAACTGGAACCCCATGTAACCTAACTACCTCTTGCATATACTTATGTGTTAGAACCTTTGCAGACTGACCAACTTTGAAGGGGATAAAATGTTTGACTTCGTGAGCCTATCTGCTACCACCCAAACGTCATTACTGCCCTTAGGACTCCTAGGAAGTTCTATCACAAAGTCCATAGTAACCTCCCACTTTCACTAAGGTAACAGTAGCGGCTGTAGAAATCTGACTGTCCTCTGATGTTCTGTTTTGACTTGCTGACAAATCAGTCATCTATCCACAAAATTTTCTATGCCTTCTTCATCTCTGGGCACCAAAAATGCTGATGCAAATCCCTATACATCTTCATGCTACATGGATGCATCGTATACCTTGATCTATGCACTACTTTTAGAAGTTCTTACCTCTGGTACACAAAGTCTGCCATCATGTCAAAGAGAACTGTTAGGGTGAATCAAAATGTCTGTCCTCTGGCCAACCTCTACCTTCCTTTGAAGCTATTACATCCTTGGATAATCTATCTAGGCCTTCGAATCCTATCCTCCAATGATTGTTGAGACTATAATGCCATAAGCTATGCTGTGATTTGATTACAAGTAAAAGTGTAGTTATTTTAGTGAATTTTGTGTACTCGTAATCTAATTTTTGTGATTAATACAAAAAGTTAATGAAAAGTAATTTTTATTAATCAAAATCTCCACTATGATATTTTTTAGTGTTCTATAATTTTTTTGTAGGGTTTTATATGCGAAGGAATCAAAGAATCGAAGCATATCTCAAATATCAGCTCAGAACTATGCATTTGCAGCTCTGGCTATCGACATCTATCTACTGGCTGTCGATAGCCATCAATTGAGACAAATACCCAAGGCTGGGTGTCGAAGGGGCATTGGAAAGTCATGGCCACTATCGATTTTCTGGAGCTATTTGAGAGAAAATAAAGTTTTCTTGTAAATAGAATTCATGCCAGGATTTTGTAAGAGGCTATAAATACTCAATATAATTGACAATTTAATAGAGAGGAGGAGATATCGAAGAGAGAATATAGAACAGAGAGATAAAAAGTTTATGTTTCTAGTTTTGTACTCATTCATAGAAATAATAAGCTCCTTTATTTGTATTTTAATGGTTATGATGAGTATGTACGGATAAATTTTTGCATTGGTTTAGATGAGGTAACAATCCCTGGATAATTTACTGGTATGTACTTCTATTTGCTTTATTATGATTAATTAATTTATGTAAAGTTGATATCTTTTATTTCCTATTATCTTTGAAAGGATAAAGATATGATTATGAGTCTTGATGTTTTATTGTTTGACGATATATTCGTTTCTTAGTTTTTGATATTCCGTACTCTTTAAGCACGATGCATGCTTAGATTTTAAATGTTTATTTCTGTTACTCATATTGCATACTTAGATAAACTCAAGATTCATATAGGTTTAATTAGGAAAATTTATTCAAAATATCAAGCTTACAATTTTATTTTATTTATGCTTTAAATATATGTTTTTTGGTTGTTGGAAGACTACGTGATCTAAGTAACTGAGATAAATAAGCAAAAGCACATACAGTAAATTATGCAATTGAGATAAATAAGCAAAAGCACATACACTAAATTATACTGTTGGGGAGTTAACTTATCTCACCAACCAATTTTATTTTAAAGTAATTAATCTTCTATTTTTAGTTTTAGTTATAAAAATTTAATCTTTCTTTTTAAGCCTGTAATTTATTTTTCTTTAGTTTCTACACAATAATCAAAATGAACCTCGATAGAACGATCTTGAGTTACCACTCTTATACTACTTGTTCGATTTTTTACACTTTAGATGTATGATTTAGATTTTTGGCACTGTTGCCAGAGATCAATACTATTGTATTACATTTTAGTATAGATTATAATTACTATATTATTAGTTTGAGTGATTTTGAATTTCCATGACCAATTGGAAGAGAACTTCTAATGGTAGACTCATTTCATCGTACTTAGATCCACAATTACTTCCAATTCACCAATCATTTCACGACATGAGCACTAATAACAATAACAACATAAATAACAGTAATAATAACGGACTTAGAGACAACAACATGAATGATAATAATAGCCATCATGACAGCAATGGTAGGTTCTTACGCGATTATATATAACCTGATAGGATAACAAAGCCTTCATATGTTACTTTTCCCTTGAATATGGTACATTTTGAGATTAAATCTAGAGTAGTTTAACTTTTGCTTAAATTCCATTGGATGGATTCAGAGAGCCCATATCTGCTTCTTTGAGAGTTCGAAAAGATTTGTTTTACTATTAATCTTCAAAACATTACTGCAGAGCAATTAAAACGTAACCTTTTTCCATTCTCCTTAAGGATAAAATTAAGACATGACTACATTCATTATGTCCTAATTCAGTAGGAAGATGGGATGAGATGCGAAAAGAATTCTAAAAGAAATTCTTTCCTTTACACGAACAAATTATATGAGAAAGCAAATTCTTAACTTTCATCATAAAGAGAATGAACCATTGTTTGAGTATTGAGATAAATTTAAAGATTTACTACTCTCATGCCCACATCATGACTTCGAGATATGGAAGACTGTTAGTACCTTCTATCAAGAGCTAAACACTGCAACTAGGTAATTTATAGAAATTATGTATAATGGTGAATTTCGGAGCAAGAATACTAAGAAAGTATGAGTTAATCTTTATTCACTTGCAGAGAATTCACAAGTTGGCAAAACTAAGGATGTTTCATTGAGAAATCAATTAATAGAAAAGCCTCATAATAGAGGTGAATTTATTAAATTGGGAGAAACCAAAAGACATAGCTGCACAATTAATTTCAATCACAGAGAGATTTGAAGATTTGCCTACTAAGAAACTAGAAATAATAAAGGCAATAGAGGAAGCTCCGAAAGCTTGCGAATTACAAGGACATGTAACTCATAATTTTCCAACTTGTCCCGCTTTTAAGGAAGTATTGACTGAACAAACTAGTGCCTTCAAAGTTGTTTCTCAATAGTAAACAACCCTTATTCTTAAATGTATAACCCTGGTTGGAGAATTCATCCAAATCTTCAAAAGAAATTGAATCCTCAGTAACAATTCAATCATCACAATAAGCCACCCACAATCCACCACAATAATACATCCAACCTTTTAATCAATCTTCAGTATACCAACCACCATCGAAAAGAAATCTTGAAGACAATTTTATGCAGATACAGTAGAGAATGGATCAAATGATCCAAGCGCACTAGCAGTTCATTCAGTCGCAACAAATAATTAATAGTTAGAATGCGAAAGCCTTCAGTGATATATACTCATAGCTAAGCCACCTTAGTTTTGCTATGCAAACAAAGAAAAAGGTAAGCTACTATCTCAACTGGAGGTTAGTACTTCAAGTAAATTCGAAGGTATCAATATTATTACTACTTCAATTGATAATGATATACCTAAGATAACTTTTTGATTAGTTTGCGAAATGGAAAATTACTTGATGAGCCCATTTCAAAATAAAATACTGAGGAGAAATAGGACGATAATTTAGTATAATCATCTAAAAAAGACAGCCCCAACGAATCCACTTCCATGAGTTATAAGCCACCTGTACCATTTTCACAAAGATTGAAAGCTAAAATATTAACGCATCTTATGTTGATATTTTAGAAATTTTCAAGCAGGTATAGATCAATATTCTTCTGCTAGAAGCAATCAAACAAGTCCCCTCTTTCGCAAAATTTTTAAAAGGACTTATGTACAATAAAAAGACATCTACAAAAGAAAGCATTTCTCACTGAGCAGGTAAGTGAATTAATTCGTTCTGAAATACCTCTTAAATATAAGAATCCTGAATGTTCAACCATTTCATGCGTGATATGTCAACACAACATTGAAAAAGTTTTACTAGATTCAGGAGCTAGTGTAAAACTTTTACCATATTTTGTCTACAAGCAATTGGGTCTAGCAGAACTTAAACTTAAATTTGTCATATTACAATTGGCAGACATATAGAAAAGCATCCTAAAGGTGTCATAGAAGATGTTTTAGTGCATATTGAAAACTTCTATTTTTCGATAGATTTTATAGTTATCGACACTGCACCTATAAGGAATTCTCGTCTTCACATTCCTATTATACTCGAACGTTTATTTTAGCCACAGCTAACACGGTTATAAATTGTAGGAATAGTGCAGTGAAGCTATCATTTGCTAATATGACCCTTAAACTCAATATGTCTAATGTTTGCAAATAGCTAAATATCGATAATGATGAATTGCCGGACATTAACTACATTGAAGAAATTTGTGAAGAAGGAAACATTGTATCACTGTGCATCTCTGATTCTTTAGAGCTTGCATTAACAATGGATGATGGCTTCCTTGAATGGTTCAAATCCGAGCACACCGTTAACGTGATCAAACACTTAACTGATGCTCAATGTTCAAATATCACAGGATGCATTCCAAGAAAGGAAGTATATGAAAAGTACCTCAAATTACAAAGAAATTAATATCATCTAATATCCAAACACCAATACTTGAACTAAACATGCTATCCGAGGATCTCAAGTATGCGTTTTTGGGATCTAAGGAAACTTATTCAGTAGTTATCTCAGCGCAACTTGAAGAGAGTCAACAAGAGCGACTATTATCGACATTGCAAAATTATATAGGAGTTCCTGGATGGATATGGCAGATTTTAAAGGTTTGTATCCCCTTATTTTTACACAATGCATCACCTTGGAGGATGGAGCCAAGCCAACAAGGCAAATGCAACAAAGGCTTAACATTGCCATGAAGGAAGTGGTTGAAGTCATTGAAACTTTTTGATATTGACATCATCTATCCAATTGCTAATAGTAAGTGGGTAAGTCCAACCCAAATTGTTTCAAAAAAGTGAGGTAACATTTGTTAAAAGTGAGGATAGAGAGATGATACCCATTCGTACAAATACTAGTTGACATATGTGCATTGACTACAGAAAATTAAATCAAGTAACAAAAAAAGATCACTTTCCGTTACCATTTCTTGACCAAGTACTTGAAAGAGTTGATGGGTATGAATTTTATTATTTTTTTGATAGTTATTCGGGCTATTATCAAATTGAAATTGTTTTAGAGGACCAAGAAAAAAATAACTTCTACCAGTCCCATTGGCACATTTGCTTTTAGAAGAATATCATTTGTATTATGCAATGCGCCCGTAACATTTCGAAGATTTATGATAAGTATCTTTAGCGACATGATTGAAGACTTTCTAGAGATATTTATTAATGATTTCTCCTTATTTGGAAATAATTTCGAATCGTATCTGTCTAATTTTGGAGCAATGCTTGAAAGGTATCAACAAAAAAATTTGCTCCTAAATTAGGAAAAATGTCATTTTATGGTTACAAAAAGTATTGTATTAGGCAATATAGTTTCGTATAAAAGGATGGAAGTAGGTAAGCCTAAGGTTCAGTCTATTTTCAAAATCCCAATACCTAAAATCGTAAAAGACATATATTTATTCTTAGAACATGCAGGTTTTTATAGAAGGTTTATAAAGAATTTTAGTACTATTGCTAGACCTCTTTCATATCTTCTTGTGCAAGATGTGCAGTTTGAATGGTTACTTCCATTCAAAATTTTGTGCGGTGCAAGCGACTATGCAATTGGAGCAGTATTGGCAATGAAGAGACAAGAAGCTCTATGTGGTCTACTACGCTAGCGAGATTCTTAATGATGCACAGATAAATTATACAACAATAAAGAAGAAGGTTCTAGCTACAGTTTTCGCTCTTGATAAATTTCTTTCATATATTTTTGACTCATATATGGTTGTTTTTGTAGATCATTCGCGCTCAAATATCTTTTGTCAAGGAAACATGCAAAGCCATGACTAATTCGATGGATACTGCTTCTATAGGAATTTGATCATGAAATTAAAGATAAAAAGGGAATAGAGAGTGTGGTTGCGAACCACCTCTCTCGTTTAACATTTGATAATGACAAGCTACCAATTACGGACTCGTTCCCTGATAAGCAGCTACTGTTAACTAGAACAGCTCCCTAGTATTACTGATATAATTAATTTTCTTTTATGATGACTCTTAATTATTTAAATATTGTTTGGATCAAATAATCAATTGTTGTGTGCCCGATGATGAGATTCAAAGCATAATTGCCTTCGGTCATATAGAAGCATGCGATGGCCATTTTTTATCTAGAAAGACGGTAGCCAAAATACTTCATTGTGGATTCCTTTGGCCCACTATGTTTAGAGACACATATGAATATTGTAAGCGCTATGAGTTATGTCAGAAACTAGGAGCATTAACCTGAAAGAATGATATACCTCTAACACCTATTTTTACAATTGAGATTTTCGATTGTTGGGGCATTGACTTCATGAGACGATTTCCTAGTTATAACGAATATGTTTATATCCTTGTAGTGGTCGATTATATCTCTAAATGGGTGGAAGCTGCAACATATAATGGGTAGAAGCTGCAACATGTAGAAATAATGATCAACAAACAGTTATTAAATTTCTAAATGAACAGATATTATCTAGATTTGAAGTTCCTAAAAGCATAATAAGAAATGGGGATTCTTATTTGATGAATGTCATATATTTCATATTTATAACCATCATATTATCTATTTTTGTATATAAATAATACAACTTGGGTATTTTTAGTGTGTTTTTCAGGTGAAATATATTCTTACATGGAGATAATATAAACTCAGAGACAGAATAGGAAACCAGCCAAAGAGAGCTAAAAAAGAAAATAGCTACAAGAATATGAAGCTACAAAGGATCAAAGTAAGATACAGTCATGCAAATTGGAAGAACAAAGCCAAATTGCTAAAGCCAGAAGTTGAAGCCTAGAACTCACTGGTTTGCCACCAATTGGCAATAATAGCTACCATTTGGCAGTAAAGAGGGGTCCATGGTGGCTTATATTTTTACAAGGTCTTTGATATAATTATATAGCTATTTATTTGTAATATGATTAGGGCTTGGTGTTCCGAGAGATATATATTGGCCTATCCTTATATTTTAGGGTTTCTTTTTATGTACACTTTGATTTAATAAAAATTAGGGTTTTTGCTGAAGAGGTGATAGTTGCAATACCTAGCTCCAGAGGTGATCTCATTGTTGTTCATTGCTTTCAAGTGACTAAAAATCTTTTAATTGCTTTTTAGATAAATTTAATTATTTTCTAGTGTTGATCTTTAATAACTTTCATAAAAAAAATTAGGATTTTTAATACTTTCTAATAATAAAAAAATGATCTTGATAATTCGTAACATGAGTAACTAATTTGCATTAGCCCTGGGATGTAAATGAAATTAGTTTAATAGATCTAACATGGATTTTCTCACCTTCTTCCTAAAAGAAATAAAGTTGTGTTTTTTTTATAAATAAAATAATGATAGGACTTCATAAATCATAATTTTTTGATAGATTATACTTAATTTATATTTTGATAGTCTATACTTAGATAAAATTTGGAATTCATATTCTTTGTTTTTATTTATAGAATTATTAACAAGATTTTTTTAAAATAAATTGAAAAGAATAAACTTGTAGATTTAACTTCTTTGATAGGTTATGCTTAAGTTTAGTCTTTCGATAATCTATACTTAGATTAGGGTTTGAAGTTTACTTCTTTACTTTTTATTATAAGATTATCTATTAGATATAATTTGTTCTAAAGAAAGATGTTATCTTTAATGATCAATGTTTGCATGTCACTTAATAGGTCATACTTAGAGGCTCTTAATTAAAATCGAACTAAGAAAATCACCTTTTGAATGTGTTACTTGGTTGTGCATGATTAAATAGTTAGGAAGAAAGAGAATTCATTTTTAGGCTATTGTTTTAATGGAATCGAAATTCTAGGCTAACTTTAGAAACTTAAAACCAATCTATTCAATTTAGACTCTCATAGTTAAGTAGATAGAACTAAAGAATTAGCGAGATAGCAAAATACCATAGATCTCTATGGGAACAACCTGTAAAGTGCTACATCGACACTATATACTTCTAGTAGATTATTCACATCAAAGTTTTTGTGCTGTTGCTAACAATCAATGTTGTTTTCTTGCTTTTTCAAATTTTTTATGGGTTAACAGTGTGTGTTGAGTGTGCAGGAACTTGGAAGTGCAGATACAGGAAGGCAAAAAGAATCAGAAGAGTTCCAGAGTTGCATAGCGGAAATCAGGGATTCAATCTCCCTGGTTCTGCGGCTAATTAGTGGTAAGAACCGCCAAATAGCGGTAGCCAGGTGACTTCTTGCTCCTCTTTTTCTCCCTGTATTTTCGGTCTCTGGTTCTGTAAAAAAAAATAAAAAAACAAAAAAAAAAAGAGTAGAAACAGTAGAACATCACATTTTTTTTTATCATATTTCTTCCATTGTTTTACCTCACCACACCCCACTTCTTGCATTAGTTTAGCAAAATCATGCATCCACTCACAATTATTGGTTCATGCCTCAATGGACCCATAATGAATTTCGTTGACTTGTGAGATCATATTTGTCCATGAAAGCAAGATGGACCAACTGATTCTGATCATTCAGAATCGAAGTTACTCGCTGCACACTTCACTACCACCGTGCATAAAGCTCCTTCAAGCAGCGGGTAATAATTATGAATTAAAACTACAGTACATTAGTATGCTTTCGAAATTCACTGGATTCGATTATGAGAATTCCTATTTTCTTATCAGTGAACTTCAAGAAGTATGTGTAATGATCAAACTGCAGCATCTATCAGAGGACACGATTAAGCTTCATTTTATCCCATTCGCTCTCAAGGATAACGCCAAGAAGTGGTTGTATAGTATGCCTATTTATTCAATCACTACTTCAGATGAATTCATTACGGTATTTCTAAAGAAGTATTATCCTAAGCATAAGATTGCCAAAATACGTGATGCTATTAATCAATTCGATTAAATGCTGGGAGAACGCTTCTTGAAGTAATTGGAACAGTTCAAAGACCTATTAGCTCAGTGTCCTCACCATGCAATTGAAAAGTGGAGGTTGTGTCATATAGTCTATGAATGATTTGGTTACACATCCAAAACTCTTCTTGTGTCCATGTGTTAGGAGGAGTTCATGAGAAAGAATGAGGATGAGTCATGGGAATTCCTTGAAGACCTATAATGAAAAACTATATCGTGGGAAAGTCTTACTAGGAAATCCAATGCATCAACTTCTGCATATAAGAGTGAGATCCTTAGCGTCGACAGCTCTATAGTAGCTAAAACTAAAATTGCAACCCTTATGTGGAGAATTGAGGCATTGGAGATTCCTAGCACTCTACGGCTTGGTCAAGTCAATTAAATACAAGTTCTCACATGCTTTAACTGTAGAACACCGTATCATGTTATGGAGGAGATTAATGAATCCTATGGGTCCAACACTTGAGCCGGCTAATGTCTTGTATCAATGACCTATGAACAATCCTTACACTCCAACATTTAATTCGGATTGGAGGAACCATCTAAATCTCTCATGAGATCAGGGGCAATATCAGAGGACCCCAACTCCAACATGTAGTCTCCACACAATGTCAATTCTCGAGACAAAATATGGGTGTTTATCAGCACCCAAACACCACGAATCAATGGAACAACCAGAAAAGACCACCTGCACACAATCAATCATATTCACAACTGGGGTCTAATAACGATCAAGAAAAGCAACTCCAGTCACTTGAGAAGAATATTAAAAATCTTCTTAAATCTTCGTCCAACCTTGAAAAAATATGCAAAATCTCATAAAAATGTCAACTAATTTTATTCAAAGAATAGATCAACACCTGCTCATGAACTCTCAGTCTACTAAGAACTCAGAACAGCAGATTGGACAATTAGCAAGTCAAATGAGTAAACATGGCAAGGGCGTTTTCCCAAGTCAACCCTTAACGAACCTTAACGCCAGTTCCTCTAACTCCAATAAGTAGCATGTCAATCAAGTTAATGTCATTCACACGCTTCGATTTGGTAAGTTGGTTGACAATCATGTAGATATGGCACCTGATTCCACTCCTAGTATATAGCAGGCTACACTCCCCGATTCTAAAATTCCATCATCACTTTATATTTCACCATCATTATCAGGATCATCCCATGATCCATCCACTAGCACGATAGAGGAGCCTTACTCCTTTGAATCTGGTCCTCTTATTGACCATACTCATAAGCCGAAGACTCCCAATTCAAATCGACTAAAGAAACATTCTCCTTAGATTGAGCACATCCTTGAGTTATTCAAACAAGTTAAGGTCAATTTTTCTCTTCTCGATGCAATCCAGCAAGTACCTACTTATGCAAAATTTTAAAGGATTTATTCATGAAGAAAAGGACGGCAAATGTTTCAAAGAAAGTCTCCCTAACTGCTAACATCTCTAGTATCCTTTCTCAGTAAGTACCTGTGAAATACAAAGACTCTAGAAATCTTATTGTCTCTTGCAGTATAACAGTGATTAAAAGGGCCTTACTAGATTTAAGTGCAAGTGTCAATTTGCTTCCTTATTCAGCATACCAACAGTTAGAATTGGGAGAGTTGATACCTACAAGAATTACATTATAGCTAGCCGATAGGTCTATAAAGAAGCCTATGGGAGAGATTAAGGACATTACGAATAAGATTGGGAAAATTAATCTTTTCAGTCGACTTCATAGTTCTTGAGACTCAGCCTGTGGTAAATCTGCAATATCATATCCCAGTTATTATGGCCACTGCTAATACTGTTATTAATTGCCGGAGTGAGTTGATGAGACTTTCCTTTGAAAACATGACACTTGACTTGAACATATTCAATTAAGAGCTCCAACCGAGTGATCCACATGACGAGCCCCTAGATGTGAATATGATCCCAGGATTATCCAGTGAGCACGAAGAGGAGGAATTCTTTGATGAGCTGGATAGTTTAGTTGATGAGAGGTTATTCTTGGATACACTCAATGAGTCATCTAATTACGTGTCTTCCACGCGATATGAACTTCCACTTGAGCCATTGATGATGAACCCCGAGTTCAGTTACACCATCTATTAAGTGTCCACCTAAGCTTGAGATGAAGACCCTTCTGAGTCATCTCAAGTACGCTTTCTTAAGTGAACATGACACACTACCAGTCATTATCTCTGCAAATTTGACTGAGGCTCAAGAGGAAGCACTCCTCTAAGTGTTGAAAGTGTATAGGGAAGCCATAGGTTAGAGTATGACCGATATAAATGGGGTTACTCCATCTATAGTGCAGCATATAATTCATTTACTGGATAATACACGACCTACAAGAGATTCTCAGCATAGGTTGAATTCAGTGATGAAAGAAGCTGTGAGAAAGGATATTCTTAAGTGCCTTGATATTGGGATCATCTATCCTATCTCTAATAGTGCACGGGTGAGCCCGGTTCAAGTAGCGTCTAAAATATCTGGAATCAATGTAGTCAAGAACGATGTGAATGAGCTTATCCTGATACACATGTATATGGAATGTTGAGTTTGTATCGATTATAGGAAGTTGAATGCTGTAACTAGAAAGGACCACTTCCCCTTGCCTTTTATTGATTAGATATTGGAATGATTGGCTGTACATGAGTTCTATTGCTTCATGGACAGATATTCTAGCTGTAATCAAATTCCCATCGCTCCGGAGGATCAAGAGAAAACCACGTTCACATGTCCATTTGGCACCTTTACATATAGACACATACCCTTTGGGTTATGCAATGCACCTGTCACATTCCAAAGGTGCATGATGAGTATTTTCTGTGATATGGTTGAACGATTTCTCGAAATCTTCATGAATGACTTCTCTATCTTTGTAGATTCATTTTAATAGTGTCTACATCACTTAGAATTAGTTCCCACATGCTATTATGGAAAACACTTGACACTCGATTGGGAGAAATGCTGTCAAAAATGGCATAGTGGTAGGGAATGTGATCTTGAAGAATGGTATCGAGGTTGACAAAGCCAAGGTGGATCTAATCACGAATCTTCCACCTCCATGATCAGTAAAAGATATACGATCCATCCATAGCCATGTTTGATTCTATAAAATATTTATCAAAAACTTTAGCGAAATTGCTAGGCCATTGACGCATCTACTGGCCGAGGATGTCCCATTCAATTTCACACCCAATTGTCTTAGAGCACTTGAGCAGTTCAAGAAGGCACTTACCACCACTCCTATCATTAATGCACCAAACTGGAACCTGCTTTTTGAGCTTATGTGTGACGCATCTGATTATGCTATCGATGCAGTCCTTAGACAATGTATTGATAAGAAGGCACATGTGATTTATTATGCAAGTATGACACTCAATAATGCCCAGTTGAAGTACTCTACCATAGAGAAAGAGATTCTAGCAGCCATCTTTGTGCTTGAAAAATTGCGTTCC
The DNA here is from genome assembly GCA_036321105.1 of Dracaena cambodiana. Classification (NCBI taxonomy): domain Eukaryota; kingdom Viridiplantae; phylum Streptophyta; class Magnoliopsida; order Asparagales; family Asparagaceae; genus Dracaena; species Dracaena cambodiana. Next base: position 13,791,749 of record JAYEPQ010000020.1, on the reverse strand, counting down.
TACTTAATTGGATCACGAATTTAGTATACACTGATCATGCTACTTTGAAATATATGTTGAATAAGAAAAACACAAAAGCAACCCTCATTCAATGGATCCTCCTATTACAAGAGTTTGTTTTTGAGATTTTAGACAAGAATGGTGCTAATAATCTGTAGCTGATCACTTGTCTTGTTTACCTAACGTTCCATCTAACTCATACCCCATATATGAATCATTTCCTAATGAGCAATTGCTTGCATTAACGCTTGAATCATGGTTTGCTGACATTGTGAACTATCTTGTGACCAAAGAGATTCCAACTCATTGGTCCAATTAGGACCAGTATAAACTCTTATCCCAAGTAAAATTCTTTTATTTGGATGAAGCTTATCTGTTCAAATGTTGCCTAGACTGAATCATGCACTGATGCATACCTGAAGATAAGATACAAGGTTTTCTCTATTTTTGTCATGATCTTACTTGTGGAGGACACTTTGGTCACAGAAAAATGACTATAAAAGTATTGCAGAGTGGCATTTATTGGCTAACTCTTTTCAAAGACGTTGTGAAATATTGCAAAACATGCATATGATGCCAATTCGTAGGCAAAATTTCATGGCACAAATATGATGCCTCTGCAACCTATCCTTAGGTCGAGATATTCAATGCATGGGGTATAATTTTATAGGACCGTTACCCAACTCATTTGGAAACCAATATATATTGGTCGCTGTCGATTATATTTCCAAATGGGTAGAGGCTATTGCCTCAAAATCGAATGACAACAAAGTTATTGTGAAGTTCTTGAAAGAGAATATCTTTTCTTGATTTGATATTTCTCGAGCTATCATTAGTGATAATGGTACCTGTTTCACTAACTGTTTGCCCGAAAAATTGAATCTTCCTTTATATGCCAATTTAATTTTGAATTACAGCAATAAAAGAAAAATTACAAAATAGAAAATCGAGATTACAAGAATGGGGATCGATTGATTTCGATTCCCCTTTATTTTTGTGGGTCTGGCAGCGGTGGAGCTTTGTTTCTGTACTCCGTTGACGATCCGATCTCTCTGAATTGAGGAACTCCTCTCTGAATATTTGGACTCTGGAAAATTGGACTCTTCCCGAAAGGATCTCCCCCCAATCCAAAAGTCCCAAAAGTCAAAAGTCCCCTCTCCCGTTAAATTAATTCTTGTTTGCCCGAAAAATTGAATCTTCCTTTATATGCCAATTTAATTTTGAATTACAGCAATAAAAGAAAAATTACAAAATAGAAAATCGAGATTACAAGAATGGGGATCGATTGATTTCGATTCCCCTTTATTTTTGTGGGTCTGGCAGCGGTGGAGCTTTGTTTCTGTCCTCCGTTGACGATCCGATCTCTCTGAATTGAGAAACTCCTCTCTGAATATTTGGACTCTGGAAAATTGGACTCTTCCCGAAAGGATCTCCCCCCAATCCAAAAGTCCCAAAAGTCAAAAGTCCCCTCTCCCGTTAAATTCCTGTATTTTATAGACCGAAGAAGCTCCAAATCCGGCTCAATTCTCTCCTGAAAAAGCGGATCACGGATTTCAGGAAAATAAAATAGGAAATAAAACAACGGAAAACAACGAAAAACAACCCGCGGGTGGCAACCCGCGGGATCGCTCCCGCGGGTGGCAACCCGCGGGAATCCTCCCGCGGGTTGCAACCCGCGGGAATCCTCCTGCGGGTGGCAACCCGCGGGGGTTCCCGCGGGTTGCAACCCGCGGGTGCTCCCGCGGGTGGCATCCCGCGGGGGTCCCGCGGGTTGCAACCCGCGGGTGCTCCCGCGGGTGTGCCCACTTAGAAAAAATGATTTTTTTTTTTTTTTTTTTTGGTATCTACATAACCCCCTCCAAAGTTTTCAAAGTTCTATATTGAACCGTACTGAATTTCGAAATACTTTGGATTCTTTAATTTTGGTTATAGACCTTTTAAAAGATTTGGTCGATATGGATAACTGTTAATATATTTATTTATTCCATAACAAGCAGAAGTATGATTTTAACGTACTCATTAGAGGATAAGCAGATGTATAATGTTAATGTGCTTATTTTAGGTCAAGCAGAGGTATAATATTAACGTGCTTATTTTAATCCTAACCGTTCAGTGACATCTAGTATGACGAATCAGGAAAAGACAGAGGTGACATTAAACGTGTCTTGGAGCTTAACCTATTCAGAGGATCTGGTCGTGATATGGACAAGCTGGCTAAACAGAGGTGACGGTTAACGTATTTAGTTTTGGAATCGGACTATCAGAGGTAACTGTTAACTTGATAAGGAGATGATTTTCGTCAGATGTGATTTTCAACTTAACGATATCTAAAGCACGTTCATCAGAGGTTGTAATGTTGGACTTGATGAAGTGTGAATTTTCTTTTCTGTCAGAGGTGAAATCTTAACGTGACAGGGGATCGATTTAATTAGGATTTTATCTCTTTTGATTTTGAATTATAATGTCAGAGGTATGATTTTAACTTGACAAATATTTTGGAGTGTCGCTTGCTCTGTTAGAGCAAAATGACAAGAAAAGTTTTGCTGTCAGAGGTGAAATCTTAACGTGACAGGAGATTTATCTGATTAGGATTTTTAGCAAACCCCCAGCTATCAACGGGTTTGATTTGCCTTTACCAACTACCGTTTGAGTCGGGCTAGCCATGCTATTCCCCTCAGCATGGTGAGTTGTCAAGGATTTCGTTTGGGTTTAAATACCAAACTTTTCCTCTTCCCTTTGCCTTAGCAGCTTAGGGCAGTGATGTATTCTTATATTCGGATAAGAATACTGTTGTGACAGATTTGTCGTGGGATTTTTAGCAAACCCCCAGCTATCAACGGGTTTGATTTTGCCTTTACCAACTACCGTTTGAGTTGGGCTAGCCATGCTATTATCCTCAGCATAGTGAGTTGTCGAGGATTTCATTTGGGCTTAAATGCCAAACTTTTTCTCTTCCCTTTGCCTTAGCGGCGTTGGGTGATTCATGCTTTTTACCCCCAGCATAGTGGGGTTGGCGAGAAATTTATTCTCTTCCCGTAGCCTAGTCGGCGTTGGGCGGTTCATACTTATTACCCCTAGTATGATGGGGTTGGCGAGAAATTTATTCTCTTCCCGTAGCCTTGTCGGCGTTGGGCAGTTCATACTTATTACCCCCAGTATGATGGGGTTGCGAGAAATTTATTCTCTTCCCGTAGCCTTGTCGGCGTTGGGTAATTCATACTTTTTACCCCCAGTATGATGGGGTTGGCGAGAAATTTATTCTCTTCCCGTAGCTTTAGCGGCGTTGGGCAATTCATACTTTTTACCCCCAGTATGATGGGGTTGACGAGAAATTTATTCTCTTCCCGTAGCTTTAGCAGCGTTGGGCAATTCATACTTTTTACCCCCAGTATGATGGGGTTGGCGAGAAATTTATTCTCTTCCCGTAGCTTTAGCGGCGTTGGGCAATTCATACTTTTTACCCCCAGTATGATGGGGTTGGCGAGAAATTTATTCTCTTCCCGTAACCTTATCGGCGTTGGGTAATTCATACTTCTTACCCCCAGTATGGTGGGGTTGGCGAGAAATCTATTCTCTTCCCGTAGCTTTAGCGGCGTTGGGCGGTTCATGCTTTTTACCCCCAGCATGGTGGGGTTGGCGAGAAATTTATTCTCTCCCCGTAGCCTTGTCAGCGTTGGGTAATTCATACTTTTTACCCCCAGTATGGTAGGGTTGGCGAGAAATTTATTCTCTTCCCGTAGCCTTATCGGCGTTGGGCAATTCATGCTTTTTACCCCCAGCATGGTGGGGTTGGCGAGAAATTTATTCTCTCCCCGTAGCCTTGTCGGCGTTGGGTAATTCATACTTTTTACCCCCAGTATGGTAGGGTTGGCGAGAAATTTATTCTCTTCCCGTAGCCTTATCGGCGTTGGGCGATTCATCATTTTTTTTTCATTTTTTTTATTTTATTTTATTTTATATATACATTTTTATTTCTTTATCTCTCTTTTTTTTTTGTTTGCAATGATGTCCTTTTTTTTTTTTTAGGTGATGACGCCTAGCATTTTATTTATTATTATTTATTTATTTATTTATTTTGGTAAGCGATGAGGCCTTGCAAATATATTTTTATTTATTATTATTTTTTTGTTTATTTTTATTTATTTACTTTTTTTTTGTTTATATTTTTATATATTTTTTAATTTTTTTTAATTTTTTTTTTAAATTACTTTTTATTTATTTATTTATTTTTTTGGGCATCCGCGGGTGCATCCGTTGGATACAACCCATGGGTAGAGCACTCATACTGCATGTTTTTTTCTCTTTTTTTTTAATATTTATTATTTTTTTAACTTTGTCAATTTTTTGTGGGCGATAACACCCTTTCCTTTTTTTTCTTTTTTTTTTCCTTCTTTTTTTTTTTATTTTTTGTCTTTTTATTAATATTATTTTTATTCTTTATTTTTTTTTTGTGCGGGAGAGAGGGAGAAAAGTGCGGGTGGCCCAGATGGGTCCCACCCATCTGTGGGTTGCGTCCCGCGCCCGCGCTTCCATTTGCGGGTTGCGTCCCGCGCTTCCATATATGGGTTGCGTCCATGTGGGTCCCAAGATTCCATCTGCGGGTTGCATCCCGCGCTTCCATATGCGGGTTGCGTCCACGCGGGTCCCAAGATTCCATCTGCGGGTTGCATCCCGTGCTTCCATATGCGGGTTGCGTCCACGCGGGTCCCAAGATTCCATCTGCGGGTTGCATCCTGGAGTTGTATCCAGTCTTGTCAATTTTTTTTTTTTTTTTTTTTTTTTTTGGGCGATAACGCCTAAAAAATTTTTTTTTTTTTTTTTTTTTTTGACAGACGATGACGTCTTGTCATATTTTTTTGGGCGATGACGCCTCAAAAATTTTTTTTTTTTGACAGACGATGACGTCTTGTCATTTTTTTTTTTTGGGCGATGACGCCTCAATTTTTTTTTTTATGGGCGATGACGCCTCATAATTTTTTTTTTTTTTTTTTTTTTGACAGACGATGACGTCTTGTCAATTTTGGTGGGCGATAACGCCTCACATTTATTTATCGTTACCCGGCGATGACGCCTAGGCTCCGAAAAAAAAATTTAAAGATTGGATTGCGCCGCCCAAACTCCCACTGTGGTCGCCAATTCTTGTTTGCCCGAAAAATTGAATCTTCCTTTATATGCCAATTTAATTTTGAATTACAGCAATAAAAGAAAAATTACAAAATAGAAAATCGAGATTACAAGAATGGGGATCGATTGATTTCGATTCCCCTTTATTTTTGTGGGTCTGGCAGCGGTGGAGCTTTGTTTCTGTACTCCGTTGACGATCCGATCTCTCTGAATTGAGAAACTCCTCTCTGAATATTTGGACTCTGGAAAATTGGACTCTTCCCGAAAGGATCTCCCCCCAATCCAAAAGTCCCAAAAGTCAAAAGTCCCCTCTCCCGTTAAATTCCTGTATTTTATAGACCGAAGAAGCTCCAAATCCGGCTCAATTCTCTCCTGAAAAAGCGGATCACGGATTTCAGGAAAATAAAATAGGAAATAAAACAACGGAAAACAACGAAAAACAACCCGCGGGTGGCAACCCGCGGGATCGCCCCCGCGGGTTGCCACCCGCGGGAATCCTCCCGCGGGTGGCAACCCGCGGGGGTTCCCGCGGGTTGCAACCCGCGGACCCGCGGGATGCAACCCGCGGGTTGCAACCCGCGGGTGTGCCCACTTAGCAAAAATGATTTTTTTTTTTTTTTTTTTTTTTTTTTTTTTTTTTGGTATCTACACTAACCAGTTATTTGAGGCGCTAATGTGGAAATATTCCATTACCCACAAGTTAGATACACCATATCATCTACAAACTAGCGGACAAGTAAAAGTTTCTAATCGTAAAAAAAAACTGATTTTGAAGAAGACGGTGCAACACAACATAAAAGATTGGTCATGTAAACTAACAGATGTATTATGGACTTACCATACTGCTTACAAAACCAATTTAGGCATGTCTCCCTATTTATTGATATTTAGAAAAGCGTGTCATTTGTTGGTGGAGTTTAAGCATAAGACTTTATGGGTTGTTAAGTTTCTTAACTTTGAGCTTGAACAAGGTGGTGTGTAGTAGAGCTTGTAGCTCAATGAGATAGATGAGATTAGGATTGATGCGTATGAAAGTGTTGAGATTTATAAAGATAAAACTAAAGTATTTCATGACAATGCGATTATTCACAAGTCATTTACACTAGGGCAAAAATTTCTCTTTTATAGTTTGAGTCTACACTTAATCCCAGGCAAATTGAGATCATGATGGAGTGGACCATACATAGTATGGGTTGTGCACCATCACAGTGCCATTGATCTTAAGAACCCTAAAAATGATAATTTATTCAAAATAAGTGGTCAAAAATTAAAATCAATTTTAGAGACTCGAGCAAGGTATAATGTAGAGATTGTGATACTTCACGACCCAATCTATGCGTAGAGGCATGTAGCCATATATATATTAGAGTGTATGTTATGTATTTCTAATAAGATGCAGGGGTAGAATGGGAATTTTGAGGGTTGTCGTGCAAAGTTCAAGACAAGAGAGGGGCTAGTCTAAATTTTTTATTTTCTGTAAAACCACCCAAACCAAGCCCATCTCCCCATTATCCCCTCATCCTCACCAAATCGACTTTCTCCTCTCTCTTCAACAATCTAGATCTGCAGAAATCATCAACTCCAAACTTCACTCTCTAGCAAGCCAGGCCCCACCTAAGTTCACGTGCCGCCAATCAGCTGCTCTTACTGTCATTGAGTGACCGGGCAGAAGCTTCTCCCCCTGAAATTTCAGGAGAGGTACTAATTTTTTATCCTATATTTTCTATTAAATTTAAGAAAAATTCTAGTAGCCTCTGCATATTTACTATGACACCGTTTGTTGTTGAGAAGTATTTTGGTGAAATATTTGTTGCTTTTTTTGTATGTTTCATGTCCACTATAGGAACTTTGGGTTGGAATTATTTATTGTACACACCCACATCATATTATATCCCAGAGTTAGTTGAATAATTTTATGAGAGTTTTGCAAAATTTAATATTTTGGACGATTGCCAAACAATTAAACTCCACTTGCTTGGAGAAATTCACGATGTGCATGCAGGAACTATTTTTGCATCCACTAGTATCCTCGTTTATAATAGGAATCAAATCCCTTATGTGATTGAGTAATATCTTACACAAATAGGTCCCCATTGCACATTGACATGGGATAAAGGGATCAGTAGTAGGACACTTTATTGTAATATATATCCTATTTGCCGCTGGATCAACACCAATGTAATGAGGATTACATACATGTATTCATTTTACACACCTACATTAATGATATTGATTGCATCATGCATCAGGACATTTATTTTTGTATCTGCACAATTGTTTGATACAATTATAGATATCAAGATGCGGTCGAGAACTAGTTTGCCTCAACTGTGTCTGACTACATAGTTGTGTCGTAGACTTATGACTGATATAGAATTTGATAGATATGCATCCTCATATATACCTATTACCATAGAGCACATATCAGTGACATATAACGTTGTTGTTCAAAAGGATTGGAACAAACACACGATAGAAGAAAATATATATGCCACAAATTTAACACAAGAGGAGGAGGATGACAGTTTCTTTGTCCAAGACTTACCAGCGAATTCCACTAAGCAGATAAATATTGTTTGGTAAGGTTTAGGAAAAATATTGCGTCGATTGAAACATATTAACTATGGAGAGAGTTCAGTTGCACGTGCACGATGTGCACCTTGTGAATCGAGTAGGAGAAAGAGAGGACGACACCAATGATTTGTGTATGAGGGTATACATGACCTTAAGTGTGGGGGAGTGGGTTAGGAGATTTTTGTATCTTTCTAAAATTTTTATTTTTTCTACGATTTTTATTTTATTTTTAGATTTTTGGATTTTATTATTTTACACTTTGGGCAATTTTTAGGATATTAAAAAACAAAAAAAAAATTGAAAAAGTAAAATTGAAAAAAATAAAAATAATGGTAAAAAAATATTTTTTATTTTCTACATTAAACCAAACTAATTATAAATAAAAAAATAAATTTAGATTTGAAATTTGATAGGCAAGTAGATTAGATGATACACTTAAAATGTTTTTAAAAATTAAAATCTAAAAAATAAATACTGCTAATAGTAATTTTGAGGTAAGTATACATCTATTTTTTACTTCACAATAGTTTATTAGGTTAAGAACAAAAACAATAACAATTGAGTTGTCTTTTCTCTCTAAATAAAAAAATATAGAAAAGAAAAACGAAAAGAAGGAATAAAGAGGTGAGCTTGGTACTTAAGTAAATGATCTTTTAGAAATAAATAAATTTCTTAAGAGTTACTAAATAGTTAGGTATTTGCACTTAAATAAGCGTGAATATTTACACGAACGATATTTTTAAGAGATAGATTATGATCTGAGTAATCGGATATTTGTGCCTAAATAAGTATAAATATTCGTATGAAAGGTGAAATATTCACCAAAAAAAGAGAAAAAAATTGTTTAGAGAGAAAAAATGAATCATGAGTTAGAGTTTGAGTCCAAAATCAAAATACACTATCACACATGAACGTATATGTATATGAGTCAATGAATTATTTATTAGGGGGTATTGAAAAATAGGATTTGATTTTTTAATTAAAATGATAAGTGTACTTGTTATTCTGCCCGAAGAGAAATTTGAATGGTTTCTCCAACCAGGATTGTATGTATGAGCGTATGGATTATTCATGGGTCTTAGATATAAAGCGTTTGCTTGCTCAAGTGTCAGACCTATGAAATTCACTAACAATGGACACTCCTCCATAATGTGATTTGGAGTTCTGTAATTAAAGCGTGTGGGACCTTGTATTTGATTTACTTGATCCACTGGTGGAACACTAAGAGTCTCCAATGCCTCAATTCTCCGCATAAGAACTGCAATCTTAGCTTCGGCAGCTATTGAGCTATCGACGCTACGGATCTCACCCTTATTTGTAGATGTTGATGCATTGGGTTTCTCAGTAGAATTTTCCCACTGCATAGTTTTCCACGATAGGTCCTCAAGAAAGTCCCATGCTTCATCCTCATTCTTTCTCATGAACTCCCCCTGACACATGGACTCAAGAAGCATTTTGGATATGTAATCGAGTCCTTCATACATAATTTGACACAACCGCATTTTCTTTCGCATGGTGGGGGCACTGAGGTTTGAACCATTCCAAGTAGTTCCAGAAGGGTTCTCCCGGCACTTGACGGAATTAATTAATTTGATTTCAAATTTTTGTCATCTTGTGCGTGGGATAATACTTCTTGAGAAACACTGTAACGAATTCATCCCAAGTAGTAATTGAATCAGTAGGCATACTGTACAACCAATTCTTGGCGTTATCTTTGAGAGCAAATGGAATGAAGTGGAGCTTAATTGCATCCTCCGACAAGTGCTGCAGTTTAATCATTGCTCACACTTTCCGAAATTCACTGATTAAAAGATATGCATCTTCAAAATCGGAACCAATGAATTTATAAAGCATGCTGATGTATTGCGGTTTCAATTCATAGTGATTATCAGCTGCGTGTGGGAGTTCGATGTATGATGGTAGTGATGTGCGCAATGGGTAATATCGATCCTGAAGGATCAGAATCAGTTGGTCCATTTTTGTCTTCCATAAACAAATTTGATCTCACTAATCGACCAAATTGATCACGGGTCCAATGTGGTATGAACCAGCAACCGTGGATGCGTGAGTTTCCTAAACTAATGTAAGAAGTGAGGTGTGGTAAAGATAAAATGGTGGAAAAGATATGATCAAAGAAAAGATGTGATTCCTACTGTTCCTATTGTGTTTTTTTTTTATTTTTTTACAAAACCAGAGAACCAAAATACAGAACTGGAGAAAAAATAGGGTCAGAATTCACCTGGGCTACCGCTATTTGGCAGTTCTTACCGCCAATTAGCGACAAAACTAGAAAGATTGTCTCTCTTGTTTCTACTATGCAATTCTAAAGCTCCTCTGATCCCTTTTATCTTCCTGTATCTACACTTTCTGGTCTATGCACACTCAACACATACTGTTAACCCATAAGACGTTGGAAAAAGCAAGAAAACATAGTCGATCCCTGGCAATGGTGCCAAAAACATGATGTGAAAAATGTACTACAAAAGTACAGTGTCGGTTGTAGCGCAAACAGGTCATTCCCACGAGAATATAAGATGTTTTTGTGTTCTAGCTAATCCTATTATTTTAATGGACTAACAAAGGATTCTAAGTTGAATTTGAATTATTCTAATTAGCCTAGGATATATATTCTACTAGTTCACAACCATGCATTACTTCTATTATCTTTTTTCTATCATAAAAATTGATTTTTTAGTTTTAATCTTTATTTAAAGTATTCTAAGAATGAGATATCAAGTGATGTGCATGCATAACTCATCAAAAATACTATTTTGCATAAAAACAAACTAAATCATTAGATAATTCGATGAAGAAGAAGAAGAAGATCAACAACTCTAAAGCCTAACTTTGTATAGGCTATTAAGAAATTTAACTCAAATATAACCTATCAAAGTATTAATCTATGAGTTGTTGTATTTTAATCTTTTTATGGAAAAATCATATCTTTATTATTTTATTTTAGAAAGAAAATAATAATAAGCAATTACATGGTTGATTCCTAATTTTATCTACATTCAAGAGCTAAACTAATTTAGCTATTCATGCTCCTAATTAACAAGATCCTATTTTTATTTATGAAAACAATTAAAAATCCTATTTTTCCTAAAAACTAATTAAAGATCTATACTAGAAAGCAATTAAATCTTTCTAAAAACAAAGAAAAGCAATGGAATTACCTCTGAAGATCGGTATGACGACCGTCACCCCTTCGGCAAAATCCTAATATTTATTAATTAAAAATGGTACAAAATTTCATCTTAAAAAACTCTAGATTATTAGGATACGACCAATATATAGGCTTCGGAGAATCAAATCCTAATTTGAGTACTAGTGAGAAACTATAAAATTACATCGAAGTCCCGTAGAAAATTCACCCAAAGTGGGCCCCATGGAGCCACCAATTGGGGGCTAATGCTGCCAAATAGCGGCAAAAATATGGTATCTTGGCCCCAATTTTCTTCTACATTAGTCTCTAGTCCGTTGCCTTTGATCTGAATGACTATATTGAATTTTAACTCTTTGCAGCATCATGGTCTTGTAGCATTCTCACTTTTAACTCCTCTCTGGGCTTGGTTTTCTAATCCGGCTCTGAGTTTATGTCATCTCCTTGTAGGAATAGGTTTACCTGAAAACACACTAAAAATACCTGAGTAGCATTATTTAAATACAAAAATAGATAATATGGAGGCTCTAAATATGCAATATATGACACTCATCAATATTTTAACAGTCTATACTTATATGAGATTTGAAATTCATATTCTTTATTTTTATTTAAAGAATTATTAAAAAGATTTTCTTACAAATAAATTGAAGAGAATAAACTTGTAGCTCTAACTTTTTTGATATGTTATACTTAAGTTTAGTCTTTTGAAAACCTATACTTAAGGTTTGAAGTTTACTTCTTTATTTTTTATTTTTAATATTATGTATTAGATATAATTGTTTGAAAGAAAGATGTTATCTTTGATGATCTATGTTTGCATGTCACATGATAGATCATACTTAAGGGCTCTTAATTAAAATCAAACTAAAATATCATCCTTTTAAAGTGTTACTTAATCGTGCATGATTAAAATGTTAGGAAGAAAGAGATAATTCATTGTTAGGCTGTTATTCTAATGGATTCGAATTCCGTGGCTAACTTTAGGAACTTAAAACTAATCTATTCAATCTAAACTCTCATAACTAACTTGATAGAACTAAATATTTAGCGAGATAGCAAAACACCTTAAATCCCTATGGAAATGACATGTAAAGTGTTACAACCGACACTGTACGCTTGTAATTGATTATTCACATCATCATTTCAGCAATAAAAACCTTTGAAAATTTGATGAAGAAATATCGCATCACACATAAAATTTCTACATCTTATCATCCACAGTCGAATGGACAAGTTGAATTGACCAATAGGAAAATCAAGCAAATTTTAGAGAAAATCATTAATTCGTCTCATAAAAATTGATTATAGACTAATCGATGTTTTATTGGCTTACCGTACTGCATTTAAAACACCCTTAGATATATCCCCATACATAATAGTCTATGAAAATCTTGCCATTTTCCTATAGAGATTTAGCACAAATATTGGGCAATCAAATCAGTTAATCTTGATATTAATTCAGTTGGCCTATTATGAAAGTTACAATCAATGAGTTGGAAGAATTAAGACGTGATGCATATGACAATTCACACATTTCAGAGTAAAAAATAAAAATATGGCATAATCAACATATCATATGTTGTTTTTTCATCCATCTGATAAAGTGCTTCATTATGATTCACGCCTTAATCTATTTCATGGGAAATTGCGTTCATGATAGACTGGACCACTTATCGTTAAAATTGTATATCCACATGGTGCAATTGATGTTGAAAACCCTAAAACGGTCATATATTTAAAATGAATGGAAAACGCATTACTTGGAATTTTCAAAGCACGTGGAGGAATCTTAGAATTTAGTGGATCCTCCGACATCTCCGTGTACAAGCTTAAGGAAGACACATTACATTTTTTTTTATATTATATACTAGCAATTTTTGTTTTGAAGGTGATACACCATGAGCAACAAAATAAGGTAATATCTAAACATCCTTTCTTAATTATTACTTGTTCTTAATAGATTTATTAGAAATAAAAATTTATTAAGGACAATGTGGATCTTATATTGAGGGATTGTTTATGAAGTTAACCTTCGTTTTATACTCAAAATGTTTTCAAGAAAAAATTGTTTTCAAAATATTTTCAAAAAATAAATATTTATCAAATGATTTTCAAAATTTTCAATTTATTCTAACAATTTTAGTTTTTCATTAAAAAAATATTTATTAACCATACTTTAGTTATTATTTTTTTAGAAACAGGAACTAACAATTAGTTTTAAGAAATAATATTAGTTTAGAAACTAATACTTAAAAAAAATTTTTGCTTGATACAATTCTCACTAGAGAGTAGCTGTTGAAGGCACTATCGAAGTGCCTGTCGACAGCCAAACTCTCAGGACAAAAAGTTGCCCAGGCCGAGAATGGTTGTCGAAGCACTTGTTGAAGCAGCTATCGACAGCCCCATCTACAAATGTTTCTCTGAGGTTTTTTTTTTCTCCACAATCAAATCCTAGTCTTTTTCCATAGCACCCAAAAAAAATTCCCATTCGTAGGCTAAAACCAAATCACGCAGATTTTCTTTCAAATTTTTGAAGATCTCTAAGTAAGTAAGTTTTCTTCAATTTTCCATAGGTTGTTCTTCATAGAAGGTAGATTTTTTTTTGTTCCAAAACACCTAGATCTACAATTTATATGTATGACTTAGAGTAGAATGAAGGTTGATTCAAACATTTTAGTGGATTCAGAGTGGTTTAGCCAATTTTTATGGATTTTTGATGAATTTTCTAAATAATTGAAAATATATGCTAATTCTAAGGTGAAATCAAATAAAAATCTAAACTTCTTAGCACAACAATTCATGGGCTGCTTGAATAATTAATATATATCAAATCCATGCATTAAAAGTGAACTTTGATTAATGTTTAATATATTTTTCGAGGAACTAGGAATTATAAAAGAGAGAGAGAGAGAGAGAGAACAAATATAAAAATAAAAATAAATAAAAATGTACATGAAGCATAATCTTGAATAATTTGTGATATAAGTCATATTTTGTTAAAATATGTATTTTATGATCATTTTTAAGGATGAGAACAAGAAAGCAAATTGTTTCGAAAAGGCCAAGAGCAACCTCTTCAAGCTCATCTCTTTCACAGAGGCATAGAGCTACATACATAAATAAGAAACTTTTGGAGAATTATGATGTAATGTCTCTAATCCTTAAGCCTGTCTATTTATTTATTCTGGATCATCCGTATCTGCTCGGAAGCCTGAATATTGATAAGGATGGATACATAGTAAATTGAGCTATATATTTTAATCTAGTCTTTAATTTTAAATTTTACAGACAAGGAGTTCTTATCTTATTATTTTGGATGTTTTTATTTTTCTTGAATTATTCTGAATTGGCCGATTTTGGATAAATTCCCAACAACAATGTTCGCAGCAGAAATTCATTGCCTTCCTTCCATTGAATTAACTTAAATTACAACGAAAGTGAACATGAAAAAGAAAGAACAAACGAGAGGATTTTATATCTCAATCGCTCTCTTTTACAATATGATGTGGGATCTGTGTGGCGATGGGATCTGTCAAGCAGTTTCTTTGGACGATCTGACGTCGAACTCTTCTCTTTAAGATGGCGGCCGACTATAGATGATCTTCTCTGGTCTTGATTCGTTCAAGGCTCTATGCGTAACTCGAACTTCTCCAAAACTCCAGAAAAAGACCTCAGATGCCGAAAAAGAAGACCACTGGGGCTTCCCCAAGAGGGTATTTATAGCCTTAGCATCATATGAGAGTTTCTATCTAAATAGAATTTGTACTCATCAAGGATTCCAATCAAATATCTTAGTTTTGATTTAAATCACTTGATTTAGAGTTCTGATCGGACTTAATTTGGGTATTTGGATAAGCCCAAATCATAATCTCAATCAATTTAAGATTCTGATTATCTGCTCACGCGGAGCTAATCGCATCAAAAGGCGGAGCTAAAGAACCAGAACACGGAGTTATCGATAGCTCCGCGTTTCATTCAGACGCGAGGCTAAAATAGCCAAACGCGGAGCTACAAAGTTAGCTCCGCGTTCTGTTGTGGAAAACCCTATTTACTTAGAAATTTTCACTGCCAACAGAACCCCCTCCAAAGTTTTCAAAATGGCTTAGAAGTTAGCAAATTTTGAAATACTTTGGATTTTCAAACAGTAAACGCGAAGTTAAAATACTAAGTTTATCTCGCATTTTGTTCACTTGCGCGGAGCTAAATAGCTTCGCTTTTCAGTAAGTAACTGCTTATTAATATTAACTACTCAGTAATTACTTAGTAATTGCTCAGTAATTACTCCGAACCTTGCGCTGAATACCAAGAGGCGGATTCTCTCTTTTAAATAGAGTTTTTAACTCTTTTTCCTTACTTCATTCGAAGAATCCAGGAATCTAGAGTTCAGGTGCCGAGCGACTCATGTGAAATGAGCGATCTCCGACCGGACTTCCTTTGATTTTTCATAGATTTTCATCATTAGGATGTCATCTAGGAAGAGTACGGCATCGTGCGCCTCCTCACCATCGGCGGCCCTCGTTAGCAGCGGCGACAGCGGCCGAGGGAGTGGACACAGCAGTGAACCAGTTCATGCCGCACCCATTGGAGGTAGAAATCTCAACTTTGCGGACTCCTTAGAATAATTTTTAAGTGTTTTGGCTCGGTTTTAACCGACCAACCATTTTTGAACCGGCGAGATCACCGTTCTCCAGCCGTAAGGCTTGGGAAGAAAGGAGAAGACGGAGAAGAACTCTGGTCTTCTTATTACGCGAAACTATCGCGTCATCCTCGCGTTTGAAACACGGGGCTATTTTGACTAGCAGTCGCATTTCAATGCGAGGCTATTTTGACTAGCAGTCGCGTTTCAACGCGAGGCTATTTCGACTAGCAGTCGCGTTTCTACGCGAGGCTATTTCCTCAGCTGCGCGCGGAGTTATTTTTAGCTCCGGGTTTTTATACTTTAGAAGATTTTTCGAGTTTTGTAAAACTTTTTCTAACTCTTGATTCTTCTTTTGCAGTGAAGTACTCAGACCAGATCCTTTTTTTGAAGAGGAGTGTATGTGGCTCTTCCGATTTTCGTCAGCAAAAGTAACTCTAAGGAAGTCAGAAGCATATGCTTTACAACATAGTTGCAGGTTTCAAGCTCTGGCTCCAAAAGATAAACTCTTGAAGGAGTTACAAGAACTCTGCGGCAGCTCATTAAGTTTTCTTGAGGACCATTTCTGTTAGATGACAATCTCTGTCACTTTCCAAAGCAATAAAGATGATCATCTAGGGCCTGTAGCATGTCGAATTCAATTAGTGCATCTTCATCAGGATTCTTGTAGTAGTATCTTTAGATGATCCACTAAGAACTTTTGAACAGATCATAGTTGATATTTGCAGAGAGGAGATCTTTTGCATGTGAACCAGGGAATTTCAACACTCCATGGAGGAGACTTGTTGTCGGGTTATTGATGAGTCGATGAATAGGTTGCAGCTTTTTGGGAGAGCTATAACTCCCTCTTCTTTTGTAATCCCTTTGTTTTATGAATAAAAACAATTTCTTTTCTCTTTATCTGTTGGCTTCAAGAATTTTGCTTGCTCAACAAATAGATGGTTCATAGTTTCGGTAAAAACAATCCATGGCTCATTTGCATAACTTAGACTGTTAGTACCTGAAATGATCAGATAAGGATCATTTAACTTAGACAGAGGCACCTAATTGTCATGCCTTTGTTTGATGGAGACAATTCAAGACTCTTATGCATAACTTGAACTGCACATACCAAGATAATCGGGTCGGGATCATCAAATTTCGGCAGAGGCGCCTAATTGCACGTGCCAAATTCAAGCTTCTTATAGAAACGCATAGCTAAACTACCAAGTTATCTTCGCGTTTTGCATAGTTGCGCGGAGCTAATAGCTTCACGTTTCTCATCACCACGCGAAGCTAATAGCCTCGCATTTTGGGGAGCCACTGATTAGTAATTGCTCCGATTCTCGCACCGAATACCAAGAGGCAGTTTTTTTTCATTTAAATGGAGTCTCTTCTTTTTCTTCCTTACTCCATTCGAAGGATTTTCAAGAGATTAGAGTTCTAGAACTCCGGCGATCCAGGCGACTCAGGCGACCGAGCGATTTTTTGACCCGATTTCCGTCGATTTCCTTCAAGATTTCGCAAGCAATGGCACCCAAGACCCGTGCTTCTTCACGCGCAGCCTCGCCATCGGCGACTGGCGCAAGCAGCGGCGGCAGCGACCGTGGAAGTGGCCGCAGCGACGAACCAGTCCACGCCTCACCTATCGGCAGTAAGATTCTTCACCTCTTGGATTTTAGAACTTTTTTAGGAGTGATTTGGCTTAATTTTAACCGGCTAAACATCTCTTTTACCGGCGAGATCGCCGTACTCCGGCCAAATGGCTTGGAGAAAAAGGAAAAGATCTCTGATCTTCCTCCACGCGAAGCTATCGTGTTATCTCCGCATTTTTAAACGCGAAGTTATTTTTGCTGTCTGTCGCGTTCTTTACGCGAGGTTACAATTTAGCTTCGCGTTTGTCCTCGCGGAGTTATCAATTTAGCTTTGATTTTTTTTTTTCAAACGCGAAGTTATTTTATCATCCTCACGTTTTGTCAAAACGCGAGGCTATCTTTTTAACTTCGCGCGGAGTTATCCTTAGTTTTGCGTTTTTTATTCAAACGCGAAGTTGTTTTATCATCCTCGCATTTTGTCAAAACGCGAGGCTATCTTCTTAACTTCACGCGGAGTTATCCTTAGCTCCACGTTCTCATACTTAGACAATTTTCCTGATTTTGTAAGAATCTTTTTCTGATTCTTTGTTTCTCTTCTTGCAGTTGGCTACTCAGTGGATGCACTCTCCCAAGGGCATCACTTCGGCCATGGCGGGGTGCCGACTCTGTCACCCAGTTTCGCTTCACCACTGTTCTTGCTGCCTACAAGCCTGGTTGAGAGAGCGTAGGGAAAAGCTGATCAGATACAGCCCTGCTACCACACGGGAAATCATAACGGATGCTCCCTTTGAAGCCACGAACCGGGAAGCTTTGGAGAAACCGGCATTCCTCTTTGGAGATGCTATAGCGCACTCGGATGAAATCTTATTCGAAGAAGAGAGCAAGTGGCTGTACCAGGCCAGGGATCTGCTCATGTTTCTTCCTGACATGGAGCGTAGCTACCCTCTGGTCTATCTCCAGAGGCTATTTTCCCTCCGCGAGTTAGAATTTGAACTAACTCGTGAGTATGATGGTGTTGCGACCGGCAAGTTCCCTTAGACGGTCCTGACATGGTGTTCCTGACATGGGGCTTTTCAAGACGGTCCCCCTAGATGTATTACGGGGCTCCTCCTAGGCAGAGTCACCAAAGAGCACCTTGTTGGTGAAGTCCCGATTCGTGCTAAGACTTTCCTTAGCAAATTCTTGGCCAAGGGTGGAAATACCCCGCCAAAGAATTTAGAATGCCCGGATGGGTCCACTCCTCGGGCAACATGTGGTGGTTCAGACTTGTCAAACACATACTGGACACCCATGAGCAGATCCTAAAGGAAATTGGCTTGTATAAGGTCATTAGAAATGTCCAGTTTGGCTTGCCTCAAAGTTCGTACCACTTGTTCAGCCTGCTGGAGATGTATAACCCCGAAACTGGCACCTTCTTTGCACCGGTGGGTGAGCTGGGATTCGCTCTCCACGAGATGTTCGAAATGTCGGGGTTATCAATGGGCGAAGTCCCTTATGAGGAATATATCACCACTACTGAAGAATTAAAGATGCTAAAAGCGGGGGATGAGCACATCTACCAGACCTACTGGGAAATGATATGCCACTATCATATTTGCGCCGACCTGGCTGGAGTAAGGAACCAGGGAATTGGCCATAAGAAATGGGCAGACTATCTCTTTATCAATCTGAAAGTGAGTCTCCCCATGGTTCGTGGACGCCCTTCTGTTAGTATCGATGAAGGAGCGTATCTCCAACTTAGAAGCCACAACATATACGACCGAATCAAATGAAGGAGGATTTAGTTCTGACACGGTCTTTCAGAGCTTCCATTACCAAGCCAAGTTCCCTATTTCTGAGAAGGGTCTCCTTGCTGGCTTTTTAATATTGTGGCTGAAGAGGTGTGTCGTCCCTTCGTTGCCTAAGGAAGCTATCACCAAGAACGTCGTCTATCCAGCCGTCATATTGGCCTATGGACACCCCTTCGGGTCATTACTAGCGATGGTTGCCAACCTCCAAAGCGGGCTCCGGGCCCTCTGCAACAGCTTTATGCCAGCCGAGAAGAACAAAGGTAAAGCTGGAAAGGGAAAGGCGGCCAAAGAGGCTGCTACGGTGAAGACACCGCACCAAAGGTTAGAGATGCCTTATACATATTTAATGGCGTGGCTAGTCATGCACTGCCCGTCTTTGATGAGTGCTGCGGATTACAACCCAACTGACAAGCCGTTCTTCATAGAGAAGTACGAGCGCTCTGTCTGGAAGAGTAATTATATGTCAAATCCGCAGAACACTCCGTCACCATCAAAACTACGAGATCTTCCGCTGCTTCCTAGACTTCCCTGGGGAAGAGTATGGATCTAAGTTTAAAGATATTTTGGGAGCAGACAAGTTCACCAACTTATCTTCAGGGGTCTTCTGGTGGTTGTTGAATATTCGCCCCGGACACTTGGTGTACAGGTAAGACACCATGTGCTACATAGAGCCGTATATTCCGAGCAGATTTGCCCGTCAATTTGGATATACGCAGCTTTATGTAGGAAATCCAAATAAAGGGTTGGAGTACGAGGGAAACCTGTACGCAGGGATACGGGGTTGGTTCCATTTTGTTGCTGGAGGAACCGGAGCAGAATTTATGCTACCTCTGAAATCGCCAGAGCTAAGCATGGTGTTAAGCTTATGTACCTGGTACAGCATTACTAATGCTGAAGTACCTAACTTCTCCATCAACCGCAGCTGCTGTAAGGAGATAGAGGCCTTCTATGCTAACCGCAAAGGAGCCAAAAGAGTGAGGGTGAAAGGAATGGACGAACTCCTTGGTTCGGCGGCCGATCCATCAGACTTGGGCAAGTCTGATGGTGATGACGATAATGGTAATGATGATGACGGCGATGATGATGGTGCCCCTCAAGATTTAGTTCCCCGCTGCCGGAGTCCAGCCATTAAACGCCGCGGATCTGTAAGAGGCGAACCGGCGAAGAAGAAGCATAAATTAGCCCTGGGGACCCTCTTAGTCTCTCAAGAGGCGGCGGTCAAGTTTGCTTCAGATTTGCTGGCCTCATCTCTGCCTCCGGCGCCGGTAGAGGAGAGTGGACCTGCTGAAGCTCCAGGTGCTACTGAGGTCCCGGCTCCCCCAACCGCAGAATCTGTCGAACATTCCGTGACGCAACCTCTGGGTAGCAAAACTGGTGTGCTTCTGGAAACAGCGACGACTCCCCCTTCAAGTCCGACAATTGGACTTGTATCTCCTGGTATGGTTTTCATATTCTATCTTCTATTCATTATTCATTTCATCATTATACGTAACACTCTTTGTTTGCTTTCTGAAATGCAGGTGGTCAACCCCACTCACCGATATATTCGACTACCAGGGGGGAGTCTGAGGAAAAAGAGGATTATTCTGGCACAACTGGCTCGGTGGGTGGTTTGGGTAGTTCTTCAAATAAGTTCGATGCAGACTACTTCACGCCGGCCACATGCTCAGTTCCTTCATTGATTCCTCCCATTGATGAACTAGGAAGTAATGACAGAACAGAAGTCGTCATTGCGGCCGCAGCAAGAGAGGCTCCCCCATCCTCAAGTCTACCATCTCCGACACCAATGGTCTGCTCCGAAGAAACTTTTCCGGTAGTAGTTGGTGTGCCCTCTACTCCTCAGCCAGCGATTTTAACATCGTCGACAATAATGGCTGTTGAGACATTGGTGACTTCTTCAGTCGTAAGTCATCCATCAACAGGGGATGAAGAGAATTTGAAGTTCTCATTTGAATCCACTTCTGTTGCAGAAGGAGCTTCGGGAGAAAATACTCCATCGTCTACTCCTGCTGATGGTGCTACTCGAATGATCTGTACCAGTGATACTCCTCCTCGGGTTCCTAGTTCTGCCAAGTCCATATTGGTTTTATTGGCCTCTCATGTCATGATCTGGTACAGGGACGTGCTTCTTCTTCCTCGACCCCAACGGACGCTACTCCTCCCCCAGCGACATCTTCCTTAGCGTTGCCTGCTTTAAACACAAACACTGTGGACCCTCTCGAAGAATTCTTCAACCACAGTGTAAATGACTTTTTGCGGCTACTAAGGAGGTGTATCGGAATGATCCTGGACGGAAGAGATTTCTTTCATCTTGGACGTCCAATGTTGTCCAGCTATCTAGATAATATTGAAAGGATTGGGGGACGTGACCGAGCAGCTCCCTACCGGGCCCGCCTTGAAGTTTTGGAAGATTAGGTGAATACGCTAAACACAGTTCGCCAAGCGGATGTGAAAGCGATCACTGAGATCGAATCGGCGTGTCTTCTTGGTGGCTCGTCAAGAGGAACTGAGGCGCCAAGAGGAAGTCTGGTCTCGGGAGTTGGCAGAACTACAAGCTAGCCAGGAATCGATCCTCAGGGGGTTAGAGATAGTGGACTTCGAGATTGAGGGGAGTCAGGCCGCCATCCTTAGAGCCAGAGAGACTATTGCTAAGGCTCGAGCCATTCTGGAAGCCAGCGAGTCTCAGTTAGGGGAGTCCGTTAAGAAACGGGAAAAGCTGATTCTTCAACAAGGACAGCTCGAACAAGAAGGCATAATGAGGAGCCGAGCTATTGAAGAATCTCGTCAGTGGTTGGCCCAGCAACTGGCAATAAATGACGATGATTTACGCCGGCAGGCCCAACACTCCGTGGAGGAAACTCGTCGTCGAGTGATTGACGAGACGACAAATAAATTGAGGCTTCTAGGAGATCCATAACTTTCTTTCTTTCTATTCCTTTATTCTTTTTGTAATAAGAACTTGTAATAGAAGAGAGAACTTTACAGTTTCTTTGTGACTTCATCCCCTTTCGAATAAAGGTAATCTTTTGATTCTTTTACCTGTTGGCTACAAAATTTGTTTGCACAATAGATAACTTGTCATCAAATGATTTAGTTGTTTAGGTAAAATAGTCCAAGGCTCATCTGCATAACTTAGACTGCTAATACCGAGGTGATCGGGTCAGGATTACTAGATTTCGGCAGAGGCGCCTAATTGCACATGCCTAGAGTTTGATTGGAGGCGGTTCAAGGCTCTCATGCGTAACTTGAATTGCACATACCAAGATGATCGAGTCAGGATTACCAGATTTCGGCAGAGGCGCCTAATTGAGCATGCCTAGAGTTTGATTGGAGGCGGTTCAAGGCTCTCATGCGTAACTTGAACTGCACATACCAAGATGATCGGGTCAGGATCATCAGATTTCGGTAGAGGCGCCTAATTGCGCATGCCTAGTTTTAAGCAAGAAGTTCAAGTGCTCATCTACGTAACTTGAACAAGTGGAGGCGGTTCAAGGCTCTCATGCGTAACTTAAACTGCACATACCAAGATGATCGTGTCAGGATCACCAGATTTCGGCAGACGCGCCTAATTGCGCATGCCTAGTTTTAAGAAAGAAGTTCAGGTGCTCATCCTCGTAACTTGAACAAGTGGAGGCGGTTAAAGGCTCTCATGCATAACTTGTACTGCACATACCAAGATGATCTGGTCAGGATTATCAGATTTCAGCAGAGACGCCTAATTGCGCATCCCTAGTTTTAAGCGAGAAGTTCAAGTGCTCATCTGCGTAACTTGAACAAGTGGAGGCGGTTCAAGGCTCTCATGCGTAACTTGAACTTCACATACCAAGATGATCGGGTCAGGATCATCAGATTTCGGCAGAGACGCCTAATTGCGCATGCCTAGTTTTAAGCGAGAAGTTCAAGTGCTCATCTGCGTAACTTGAACAAGTGGTTGGTTATACTCCTAGTGATCTGAAACAGATGTGACAGTTACTCTGTCATCATTCTGGTTTATTTTAGGCATAGTATTTCTTCAAAAATTTGCCGTTGATCGGCATCATCATTATATCACCGTTCTGATTCATTAAGCGATAGGCTCCCCTAGAGTATACCGTCTCCACAATAAATGGTCCTTCCCACTTGGGTTCAAATTTACCCTTATTTTGGTGGGTCAGAATCATTGGCCTTTTAATAGCCAGGACCAAGTCTCCTTGTTTAAAGGTCCTTGGTTTAACTTTCTTATTGAACGTTTGCGAGATTCAGGCTTGATACACTCAATTTGTTGTTGAGCCCTGAGACGTTTTTCATCAACGCCTCTAGTTCTTTCAATCATAGTTGATGGCACTCTTCCTTTCAATCATAGTTGATGGCACTCTTCTATTGTCATCTTTGTGCTAAGACCACTCTCAACGATGGTATCTGAATTTCAAGAGGCAAGACGGCCTCACTTCCATAAACCAAGGAGAACGGGGTAGCTTTTGTTGGGGTGCGAACGGTGGTGCGATAAGCCCACAAGCACTCTCCTAGCTTTTCATCCCAGTCCCTTTTGTTGGAAGAGACAAACTTTCGAAGGAGTTTAATGATCGTTTTGTTGAAAGCTTCGGCTGACCCATTTGCCGCGGGGTTATATGGCGTTGAGGCAATATCTTTGATTCTGAACTTATCGCAGAATCTTGAGAATCCCTGACTGATGAATTGTGGTTATTATCATGAATGATCCTTCGGGGGACGCCAAAACGGTAAATGACATGATGCTTGATGAACTTAATCACATCTGTCGTTTTCACCTCTCTCATGGGCACGGCTTCGGCCCATCTTGGAAAATAATCGGTTATTGCAAGAATAAACCGATGTCCTCTGGACGACGGGGGAGTTATTGGCCCCCACAATATCCATTCTCCATGCCTCAAATGGCCAACTAGCAATGGTATTGTGCAAGTATTCTGGGGGTTGATGAATAAAATTGGCATGTACTTGGCATGCATGGCACCGTTTAGCGTATGCCATTGCCTCTGTAATCATCTTCGGCCAGTAGTATCCCAGTCTTCTTATGCGGTCTCCGAGTTTTGGACCGGGCTGATGAGCTCCACACACTCCATCATGTGTTTCTTTCAGCACTTCATCTGTTTCTGCTTTTGATATGCAACGTAGTAGCAGACCATCGTTTGACTTTCTGTATAAAATTTGAAGTGTACGATCAAAGTAGAATCTCAGGGCCTTCCTCTTTATCGAGGTGGCTTCCTTTGAATCCTCTGGTAATATCCCATATAGGGTGTAATCTATACACGGAAATCGCCAATCTTGGGGTTCCAGTATTAAACCTGTCGGCACACCTCTTTGGTTTGGGATACCGTATCTGGTTGGAGGAGTTCTCGGCTACCAATAGTGATGCTTTTAGCTTCACCTAGCGGGATCGCCAATGTTGCAGCTAACGTAGCAAGAGCATTTGCATAGACGTTCTCATTCCGAGATATATGATATATATAAAATTGTTCAAAATATCCTGCTAGCTCAATGGCTAGCTGATGATAGGGGATGAGGGCTTCATGTCTGACTTCATACTCACCCGTCATCTGGTTGACGATGAGCTTAGAGTCTCCATATGCCTCTAGATAGTTCACCCCCAGTTGCAGAGCCATTTTTAAGCCGATAATGAGCGCGATGTTTTCCGCCACATTATTCGTGCACGGTTCTGTTAATGAGTAACCGTTAGGCAATATATGTTTGTGTGGGGATATTAGCACAACCCTCACTCCAGCAGCAGATCGTCTGGCAGCACCATCAAAGAACATTTACCGTGGTTGTTCTTTGCTAACTGTGTTGACCTCTGACGTCTGTTTGGAATTGGACCAGATTGGATGATCTGCTAGGAAATCGGCGATCGCCTGTCTCTTCATGGCTTTTTGAGGGACAAAGTGTATATCATATGGCGATAGCAATAATGCCCATTTTGCCAATCAGCCGTTCAAGGATCCTAGTTTTGTCATCAGAGTTTTCAAAGGATTAACCCGTGAGATGACATGTATCGTTTGCCCTGAAAGATAGTGTCGCATTTTCTGAACAGCGAACACTAGGGCTAAACATTCTTTTTCGATCGGGGTATACCGACGCTCGGCTCCGATCATTGTCCTGCTTAAGTAATAAAGAGCATGTTCATGGCCATGCTCATTATATTGAGCAAGTAACGCTCCTAAAGCATCATCCATGGCCCTTACATATATAAGGAATGGCTGCCCAGGGACCGGTGCCATAAGAACAGGAGGTTTAGTGAGATATGATCGTCAAATGCCTGTTGACATAGCTCATCCCATATGAAAGAAACTCCCTTTTTCATGAGTCTGGAGAACGGCTGGCATCGTCCAGATAGGTTAGAAATAAAATGCCGGATATAGGCAAGCTTTCCTTATAACCCCCTTAACTCTTTAAGATTGCGGGGGGGGGGGGGGGCGGCATCTCGCTGATTGCTTTTACTTTCTCAGGATCAAGGAAAATTCCTTCTGAAGTGAATATAAACCCAAAGAACTTTCCGCTACGCACCCCATGAAAGACTTGGCAGGGTTCATCTTCAAGTGATATTTTCGCATAAGATCGAAGACCGTTCTTAAATCATGAAGATAATCTTCTTTGTTCTTGATTTTGACCGCTAAGTCATCCACATAACACTCTACCATTTTGCGCAGGTGTTCTTTGAATATGACGCTCATCGCTCGTTGGTAGGTGGCACCAGCATTCTTCAATCCAAAAGGCATCACCGTATACGCCCAGCGGCATTCTGAAAGCCGTGTGCTTTTCATCATCTGGGAGCATTTTAATCTGGTTATAGCCTGAGAAGCCATCCATAAAGGACATCCTCTCATAACCGCAAGTATTATCAATCATCACATCGGTAGTGGAAATTCATCCTTAGGACATGCAGCGTTCAGATTTCGAAAATCAATGCATATCCAGATTTTGCCGTTCTTCTTACGAACCGGCACTATGTTAGCCATCCAATCAGGATGTTTCTCTTCACGGATGAATCCAGATTTTATAAGCTTGTTGACCTCGGCAACTATTGCCTCCATCAATTTCGGTCGAAAACGCCTTTGCTGTTATTTAACTGGTTTGGCATCTTCTTTAATATTTAACCGGTGCATGGCAATTTGAGGGAGAAGTCCGGGAATGTCTTCGTAGCTCCATGCGAACACGTCTATATACTCTTTGATAAGAGATATAAGTTTCTCCTTTTCCAAGGGAGTTAGCGTGTCGCTTACGAAGATAGGCTTCGGATTTTTGTCCATTCCCATGTTGACCTGTACTAGCTTATCTTATGTGGGTGGATCACGCTGTTCAAAGCGAACATCCCAGAGAGTGTCCATATGCTTAGCCCAAGAATCATCTTGAACATCAATTGGTTCCTCGTCGCTTTCTGGTGCGGCTGAAACCATATTGGCTGTCAAAGATTGAAACCAAGCGCTAGTACTTAGATCCGAGTCCTGATCAATCGGGTTTAAATCCTCATCGGACGAAGATCTTTCCACATATTGGCATGGTGGTGAGGGAGGAGTAGATACATAGCCCAACCCCCTGTGAGTCTTTTGATAATAGTCTGGGCTCTTTCCTCTCGGTCTAAATGAGGGTATGAGATTCCGTCGCCCTTTTCCAAAGTTTAACCTTGGTTTCTGGGTAAAATTATAACCCATCTTCTCCATCATTTGCCAGGATTTCTGTTCATATAAGTGAAATTGAGGTGATGTTTGTTCATCACTTTCACTGCTTTGTCTTTGTTGAGGTGACGTAATTACTTTGCCGAACATGATCGGCTTTTGGGACCCCTGTCGAGGAGGCACCTCAAAGAAGTGACCTTGTCCCTTAGTTATTTTTGATTGAGAGAGGAGGGATGACCTGAGGGGCAAATGGTATACCGCCAGAACTTCAAGTTCGGATAGGCCATCCACTTCGGTGGAAGTACAAGAAGGTTCAGATTCAGTAGCTACAGTAGGCTCGTAGACTAACTTTATGTTTTCATTGATAACCACTCATCCTCTATTACATAAGCTACATTATTATCAAAATTTAAATTAAAATCTATGTGAGGATTGATTTCATAATCAACCCCATCGTTCTCTTTGGGAGGCTCGTACTCCGTATCCGCCTCGTTGCCGCTCTCGTCAAACTTTTGAGTTTTATTGAGGTTGTTGTCGGAGACTTCATGGGCTGGCTTGGCTTGTAGAGTAAAGCATCGGTGAAGTAGTTCTCCAGCCCTTTAAATGGTTGCCTATCTGCAACTAGTGTCCGGACTTCTACTTGTTCATCACAGTATTTAATACACTGGTGGAGAGTCGACGGGGCTATCATATAGGCGTGGATCCAAGGCCGTCCCAGTAAGATGTTATAGGAAGTGTCTGCGTCGATGACGTAGCATGTGACCTCAGTCCTCAAATCCCCGATTTAACACCAGAGTCAGATCTTTCCAAGGGGACAACTATCATTGGAATTGAACCCATATATTGTAGTATTGGTTGGCGTCAAGCGATGGGGAGAAATTCCCAATAGCGGCATCAACCTTCTGGGAATGACGCTTAGTGCAGACCCTGGATCAATCTGGATGCGATCCACTTTTGTGGATCCGACATACCCGGTGAAATATAAAGGTCTGTTGTACTTTATATTTTTTACCTGCATATCTTCCGGAGAGAAGATAATTTGTGGGACCTGCCTCCTCACTTGATAACAGCGGGGGCAAGAGTCATGTTCTTCGTCGGCCGGCTCGACAATCTGAGCTAGGAATGACTCAGAGTCTGCCAGGGCTTCTCTCAACGCCTCGCGAGTTGATTTCGATAATCATAACAACTCGTGCAGCGTGACTCGAGCTGGAATATTAGCCAGCAGAGCTATTATATCAAATTTGAATGCAGCGTCTTTGACTCCTTCATCTTTTCCAGGATTTTTCTGGAAGCGAAGTCCTTTCTGTTTTGCAGGTTTTGCGAGTCCGCATATATATCTTTCTGGTCTACTCTGGTGTAGTCCTTGAGATATGTTTTTCCGGATCGAGTTCCGGAAGGGCCTGCCCCATCCGGATGAGTGGTCATAGCTTCAGGCTCTTCTTCAGAGTCTATAAATACCCCCGCAATTATGTATTCATCTTTTATCTTCACGGAAATAGTATTGCTGGTCCGCTTTTTCTTTTGACCCCCTGCGGAAGTCCACTGTTCATCCTGTAGTAAATCAGGATGGACCCACATGATTTTTCCTTTTTGAGTTGTTATGGGGACAAGTCCTTCTTGAGCCTTTTTATGCGGGTCATGGTTTTTCGTAACCAGCTTCACCTTTGGAATTGGGGTCACCCCTGCGGGGAACTCATGGGTTCCAACCATTATGGTTGCCATATTGGCAGTGACCTTCTTTTGTTCCTCTTTAAGTGTCAGAACTCCAGCTTCTATCAGTGCTTGGATTCTGTTCTTTAGAGGGTAACAATCCCTAGTAAGGTGCCCAACGTTCCGGTGGTAGAGACAATAGTTGGGGTCGTTAGTCTTACCAGCGTCCTCCGGTTTTCTATTCTCCGGAAGTTTCAACATTCCCTTCCTCAGGAGGAGGTGGAAGAGTGTAGGCGTTTGTTCTGCTTTGAAGGTATAGGTCCTCTCTTGCTGAGGCCTATTTTGTCTCGTGCCCTTCTGGGGCTTCGAGTTTGGAGGATTTGTCTTTCGTGGAGTGACTTTTGATGACATCACCACTTTTTCCTTATTTTTATTATTATTATTTTGGGTGTACGGCCTATTATTCCCAATGTTTCTTGACCCACGAGACTCTTCAACTCGATGGATCAAGTCCTCGGCTTGCTCTCCTTACTTGAGCAAATCTCTCCACATCTTAGACTCTACGGCCCCCATTTTTAAGAGCACGTTAGTCTTAAGATTATGCCGACATGTCTCCACTAGAGTTTCCTAGACCATTCCGTGTTTACAATGCACGGACTTCTCCCGGAACCTTTCTATGAAGTCTTTTACTGTTTCTTGTTCCCCTTGTTTAGTTGCAAGGAGGGAATGAACCGTAATTTCGGTATCATCCTCAAAGAAACGTGCGAGAAATAGTCTCTCAACATCAAACCAGGTATTAATAGTACATGGGGGCAGCTGCATAAACCAAGTAAAGGCAGGCCCTCGCAAAGTACTTACGAATACCTTGGTCATAACCTGGTTATTGCCCATCAAATGTCCTGCTTGGGACAAGAAGTAATAAATGTGTTGACTGGGAGATCCTTTCCCGTCATATGGCTCTAATTTGAGCGGCTTGTATTTCTCTGCGTATGGCGCCAAATCCCATTCAGGTGGATATGGTCTTAATACCCCTGATTCTTTCAACTCCATTTTGTGCAGTATTGCTTCATGTTGATTTTGTAACTTTTCTATTTTCTCTCCATGTGGATCATGAAAAGAATACCTATCCTCATCCTCATGCGTCGAATGGGCTTTCTCTTCTTTGTTTTCTTCGTTCATTTTATTGAACGGAGTTTCTTTTCCCTTTTTAACGTTATCCTTGACGATTTTTTGGGTATTCTTGACCACTTTTGAGAGCATCATTTTAAGATCTTCAATTGTCTTTTGTTGCTCCCGAATCATCTTCTCTTGGGCTTCAAGTCTCTGGTCGATGTCGTCAGATTTATCCGCCATATGTGATGCTGACTTTTGTAACCGAGATGATGCAGAGGAACAAGGTGAAGCTATAGCCGAGTTATCGCTGTCGTCCTCATAAGAACCTTTTACAAGTTTCTTATAGTTTCGAGGCGGGACAGCTCCTGATTTTAGTCGGGTGAAGTGATGAGGTTCTTCATCACTTGACTTTGAGTTATCATCTCTTTCAATGACTTTCTTACCCTTGCCGACCATATTGGAAGTTACAATTCTCCATTCTGCTTGGGGAGTAGCCTTTGTTTTCTAAGCAGGATTTTTGTCTGACTTGGTTAATCGGTCGAACACCGATACCCTGTTATTGTTGCAGCAACAATTATCTATTACAGCGGATACCGCCGTCATGAGTTGCTGGCAATGACAGACAGGTTTGGCTTGAACTTGTTCTATACCTCTCTTCTTGGTTAGATACTCTCTGAGGTCAGTGAATTTAGTCAGGAATCGTGGGACCCATTCAACTGTTTAGAGGGTCCAGGCGCCTGTTGAAGTTTCTTGGAATCAGTGGAGTTCAGTTCTGGTCCATTGATGCGACGATCAGTCCTGATTTTGTATTCAGGTTGATCTACGCGGAGCTGAGAAATAGCTTCGCGTTTTGGAGCGCGGAGCTGAGAAATAACTCCGCGTTTTGCGTCGTGGGCTTGAAGAATAGTTCCGCGTTTTGCTACGCTAGCCTCGCATTTTACACTGGTTTTGGCATTTCTTCAGAAGTTTGTCTTCTCCAATCTTAGCCCCGCGTGGAAGAAAATTCCTGCACGCTGGCTTACTCTTGTGATTAACACAAGTCACAACTTCGTGTCTAGCGCGATTTTTACGATTAACGACAATCTGCCAATCATCTTCGCGATTTACGCGGAGGTGAGGCATCTTGCGTTTCTCGCAAGTACTACTGGCTTCGCATTTCTCACTAAGCTCAGTATTAGCCTCGCGTGGAGAATTACACGCTGGCTGTAAGGAATTTTTATCCTCGCGTTTCTCGCGAGTGTAAGAAATCTTGCGTTTATCGCAAGTGCTACTGGCTTCGCGTTTATCGCTAAGCCCAGTAGTAGCCTCGCATGGAGAATCATATGCTAGCTTTAATGAATCTTTATCCTCGCATTCCTCGCGAGTGTAAGAAATCTTGCATTTATCGCAAGTGCTACTGGCTTCGCATTTATCGCTAAGCCCAGTAGTAGTCTCGCATGGAAAATCACATGCTGGCTTTAAGGAGATTTTATACTCGTGTTTATTACGAGTGTCAGAGATATTGCGATTAATGCAAATCTTACTGGCTTCGCGTTTCTCGCTAAGCTAAGTAATAGCCTCGCTTGGAGAATCACACGCGAAGTTACAACTTGCGATCAACGCAAGTTGTAAATTCGCGTTTAACGCGATAATGACTGATCTCGCGATTAGCGCGAGTCAGTTTGCGAGGGACTATAGCCTCGCGTTCTATGAAATTAGGCTCGCGTTCAATGCGGGCTTTGAGGGCTTTTCGCCTTGCTCTCCGATTTCTATTTCGGAGTTGGGTTCTGGTCAATCTAGTTCTCAGGCCTTCTTCGGCAGTAGAGAGCCCATCCTCTGCTAGGATTTCCTGTCCAAACACCGGCTCTATGGTCTCGGTCTCCAAGGATCCCCGTTCATCGGTGGATACCTTTTTACCCGTTCCTCGGGTATTGGAGCGTACGCGACGATAGTGTCGTGTCTCGTTCAGGTTACCTGATTCAGAGGAGAGGTACTCCTCATACTTCTGCTGGTCGATTTCAACGACGAGCATATCTACGTCGGATCCGATCCTATCGACGTCGGATTGCGCCACGATCTCTTATCTGGTGAAAGAGACTTCTCCCACTGTGGTCGCCAGTTTGTTCGCAGCAGAAATTCCTTGCCTTCCTTCCATTGAATTAACTTAAATTACAATGAAAGTGAACAAGAAAAAGAAAGAACAAACGAGAGGATTTTATATCTCAATCGCTCTCCTTTATAATATGATGTGGGATCTGTGTGGCGATGGGATCTGTCAAGCAGCTCCATTGGGCGATCTGACGTCGAACTCTTCTCTTGAAGATGGCGGCCGACTATAGATGATCTTCTCTGGTCTTGATTCGTTCAAGGCTCTATGCGTAACTTGAACTTTTCCAAAACTCCAGAAAAAGACCTCAGATGTCGAAAAAGAAGACCACTAGGGCTTCCCCAAGAGGGTATTTATAGCCTTAGGATCATATGAGAGTTTCTATCTAAATAGAATTTATACTCATCAAGGATTCCAATCAAATATCTTAGTTTTGATTTAAATCTCTTGATTTAGAGTTCTGATCGGACTTAATTTGAGTATTTGGATAAGCCCAAATCATAATCTCAATCAATTTGAGATTCTGATTATCTGCTCACGCGGAGCTAATCGCATCAAAATGCGGAGCTAAAGAACCAGAACGCGGAGTTATCGATAGCTCCGTGTTTCATTCAGACGCGAGGCTAAAATAGCCAAATGCGGAGCTACAGAGTTAGCTCCGCATTCTGTTGTGGAAAATCCTATTTACTTCGAAATTTTCACTGCCAACAAACAACAACAACAACTAAGCCTTTTATCCCCAGTATTTGGGATAGGCTACATGAACCAAAAAAGAATCACGCCGCATCGATCACTTTGATAGTCCTTCTCTATTCATTTTTCTGTCAAGTAATATCTTCTCATTTAAACCTCTAGAATCCATTTCTTTTCGTATCACCTCCATTCATGTTTTATTTTGGTCTTTCCTTCGTCCTTTTAACTTGTCCTACATTGATAAACTCCCTATTTTAAACTAGTGTATTTGTAGGTCTACGTTGTACATGACCAAACCATCATAGGCGATTTTCTCGTATCTTTTCATCGATAGGAGCTACACCTATCTTAGCACAAATATCTTAATTTTTCACTTTATCTCTACTAGTGTTGCCAATATCCAGCAGATCATGCGCATCTCTGTTACACGTATATTCTATGAATGACGTTTCTTTATAGCCCAACATTCTATACCATATAATAAAACTGGTCTAATAGCAGTCCTATAAAATGTTTCCTTCAGTCTTAACGGAATGTTACGGTTGTATAAAACTCCCGTTGAACTCCTCCATTTCAACCAACTAGCTTGTATGTTATAGTTAACATCATTGTCAATCTCTCTATTATTCTGAATAATAGAATCCAAATAGCTAAACTGACTGTTCATTTGTATCTCTTGCCCATCTAGTATTACAGCATTGTAGTCTATGGTCTGTCGTTTACTAAATTTACACTCCATATATTCTGTTTAGATCTACTTAATTTAAAACCTCTAGATTATAATGTGTGCCTCCATAACTCTAACTTGACATTAACCCCTACTCTTGTTCATCAACTAAGACAATATCATCAGGAAATAGTATGCACCAAGGTATCTCATCCTGAATAACTCTAGTAAGCTCATCCATCACTATAGCAAATAAGAACGGACTTAATTATGATCCTTGATGCAATCCATTTGTGATAGAAAAAACACTTATTAAACCATCACATGTTCAGACATTGGCCACTACTCTATCATACATATCCTTAATTATGTCAATATACTTGATGAGAACACTTTTCTTCATCAATATCTACCAAAGTAGCTCTCATGGTAACTTATCATAAGCTTTCTCTAAGTCAATAAATACCATATACAAATATCTATTTATCTCTCGTAATCGCTCTATAAGTTGACGAAATAAATAAATAGTTTCTGTCATCGATCACCCCGGTATAAATCCAAACTGGTTCTCTGATATTTTAACAGTTTTTCGCAATCTATATTTAATTATCCTTTCTAAAAGCTTCATAGTGTGACATATGAGTTTTATTCCCCAATAATTAGAACAACTCTGAATATCATCCATATTCTTATACAGAGTTATTAGGATATTCTTCCTCCATTTATTTGGTATTTTCTTAGTTTGCTAAATCTTAAAAAGATTTGTTAGCCACCTCACACCAATCCCTTCTAAGTATCTCCATACCTCTATAGAAATCTCATTTAGACCAACAGGTTTTCTTGATTTCATCCTCTTCAAAACTTTTTTTTACTTCAGATTCATTAATTCTGCGCATAAAACTACAATTCATATCCTCACATTGAATAATAAGATCTTCCAAATCTTGAGTAAAACTACCATTATATAATCTATCAAAATAATCTTTCCATCTTTCTTTAATCTCTTCGTCTCGAACTAGAACCGTTTGATCCTCATCTTTAATACATTTCACAGTACATAAGTCTTTAGACATTCTCTCTTATTCTAGCAATTCTATATATATCATTTTCTGCCTCTTTATTATTCAACTTCTCGTACACTTGTTTATAAAATTTAGTTTCTGCATCCCGAACAGCTTTCTTAGCCTCCTTCTTGGTTAGTTTATACATCTCAAAACTTCTTCCATTATTATTATTATTATTCTTATTTAAATATCTATAAAGATCTCGCTTGATCTTAATAATATTTTTTTTATCTCTTTATTCCACCATGATGTATCCTTACATGGTGGAGCATCACCCCTCAACTCACCAAATATATGTTTAGCTACCCTCTTAATGCAGCTAGTCATTTTGTTCCATGTTATATTAGGATCATCATGCTCTCTCCAAACTGCTTATTATACTACTCTATGTGCAAAAACTTTTTTATTACTTTCTAATCGCCACCACTTAATTTTAGAATCTAACTTATACTTAATTTTTAAAGTCTCTTTCTAATTTGAATATCTAAAATTAAGAGTTTATATTGGGTAACTACACTCTCACCTGGCACTATCTTACAATAGATACAATTAGTTCTATCTATCCTTCAAATTAAAAAGAAATTTATTTGGCTTGCACTCGATCCACTTTTAAAAATAATCATGTGAAAAACTCTCTTTTAAACAAAGTATTCACTAAAATCAAATCATATATAAGACAAAACAAAATGTAGAATTGAATTACATGATTCATTTTTTTCTCTATAACCAAATCCTCCATGTATACTATCAAACCCATTACGACTAATTCCTACATGTCCCTAATAAATAGTTTTTTCCTAACGAAAATTTCTTATACTATCTCATCTAGATCCTCTCAAAATTGATGTTTACTGAATTCATCAAGTCCCACTTTTAGGGCATAGGCACTAATGACAAAAATCTCTAATCTAAAATAGTTAGCTAATGAAATTCTATCACTCTTCTTCCTAACCTCCACTACATTTCAAAAAAATTATTTATCTATGATCGCACTTACCCCATTATGATCTCTATCTCTACTCGTATAGCAAAGTTTATAATCCCAAACCTCTATGACTTTAGCTTCCTCACCTACCCACTTAGTCTTCTGCATACACAAAATATTGACCCTCCTTCTAATTATAGCATCAACTAACTCTGCTAATCTACTTATAAGGGAAGCTATATTTCCGATGCCAACCGAATTTTATATCTATATTTATGAGTTAACTTCTTTACCACCACCCGCTCATTAAGATGTGGGAACTCTCTTACATTTGACACCACATCAACGTGCCGACAAGATGCGTCGCTTCTAGGCGATGACCTAGCAACTCTCACATATGTTTTACTACACGCAGGCTCCGATGTAGCATGTCGCATAGTAGTAAATGCCCCAACGAAAATTATATTTTGGCTCATGCCATAATTTGTGACAATATTTTACGCTGGCTATCACCAGACTGTCACAACCTCTCTTCTTTTATTTTGGCTTGAGACAGGCAGTGAAAATATAAATCTTCAAGCGCAGCACTGGCGGAGTTTTTTAGGATAAATACTAGATTAAAATAATCAAATTAAATTAAAAATTTTAATTTTACCCTTATATCAACTCCAAATCTTTCTCCAGAAGCTTTGCAGCCTTTGTTGACCAAATATGAGTTGAAATTGACCCAATGACAATTTTATAAATAAGATAAAATTTAAGGATTTTTAATATGGCTGCACACCTATATTACACCACCAGTTTGACCCCCTAAATAAAATTCAGAAAACTCTAAAACAAATCAAGCTTCTTTCTCTCATTCTCCTCTTCATTTTCTCTTTAAACCTCTAATCCCAACTCCCTCCATATTTTTCTAAAATAAATCACCAAATATTCAGCTTGAGAGCATGTTGAAAATCCATTAAATTGCTCTCCTTGAGCAAATCAACTCTAAACTTCTCCACCAATGTGGAAAAATCTTCTCTAGCCTCTGACCTTGATCTTTAGTATGATTCTTAGAGAATTTCTCCACTTTTGAGGAGCAACTATATCAATATCAGTTTACATCCGATTTTGGTTCAACAAAAGGCAAGAATACTCTGAAATCCTATAAATTTATAATTTCTTAATAAATCTCCTCAAATATGATATCTGAAGTAATATTAACCCAATTACAAGAATTAACATGCTCTAAATTATATTTATCTTGAGTTTCATGGTATGTATCACACCGTACATGTTACACATGCACAAAATGTATTCCTACTCAGACCTATGCAACAGTCCATATTAGAACTGCTATAAATTTTGCATCTTAATTCCGTTAATTTTATTTCAATACCATTAGAAAGAAGATTTACTAATTTTCATTTTATTCAATTACAGCAGATTCTAATTTAGCTATTTATCTAGTCAAAAATAGCTTGGAAGATCATTACCTGGTACTATCCTGATTAGCAGCACAGCAGTAATAAGCCGTAGTAAAATAACCATAACTTTCATTTTAGAACTGAGATTAAGCTCCTTCAAGATTCATT
Source organism: Dracaena cambodiana (assembly GCA_036321105.1). NCBI lineage: Eukaryota > Viridiplantae > Streptophyta > Magnoliopsida > Asparagales > Asparagaceae > Dracaena > Dracaena cambodiana. The sequence continues at coordinate 13,755,485 of JAYEPQ010000020.1, read as the reverse complement.
GGATAGCTAATTGAATTATCTACAAATTTATAAAATTTTATGTTCTAATTTAATTCTTATCCTGGCCAAATCAAACTTGGAAATTCGCTTGCTTCTATACTAGGTCCATAGCAATAGGTTCATGGTAAATAAATCATAATTTTTTTACTCTAAAACTCCAATTGAGCTCATTCAAGTTTCTTTAGAAATCTAATTGAATTATCTAGAACTATTTAAAATTTTAGAGTCTAATTTTATTGTTATCTTGGCCAAAAATAATTTGGAATTCTCAGTTGTACCAGGTTCATAGCAGCAACAACATGTCTATAATAAACATAATTTTTGTCCTAGAATTTCAATTAAACTCATTTAAGATTTGTTAGAAATATAATTGCATTCTCTATAACTATACAAAATCTTTACTTCTAACTCTATTTTGCACTAGTCAAACAAGACTCGAAAATCTGATTGTCCGCCAAACTTCAACAGCATATGCATATATGTTATGTCTATGCATGTCCCACTTGACTTATGATATAATACTCATATACACATATCAAATCACTCTTGTTAATACCTGTAAATTTTGATCTCATACTTGTTATAGCTCATTTCTTGATGTAAATTCTATGTTCATGCATTTACCTCTTGATAGAAGATATGATGTATGCACGCATATTTTTATTACTTGTATATGTTATTCTTGCTTGAAAATTGTAATATCCCAAAATTCTTGCTACTTGTATTTTTCTTTTGAGTTTGATCATGATTTTTAGAAATTTTCTTGCAAGCCTGGAAAATTTTCTCAAGTTTGCTAAATTTTATAATGTTAGATTATCCTTATAATTATTTTAGAATTCTAATTCTTTCATTCTGAATATCGAAATGATAAACAAATAATTTTGTAATGTTTCTCTTGTTTAGCACTATATCCTGCATTAAATTAGTAAATTTGGGAGATCGCAAACTGGAGTATAAATAATAAAAAATTAAGTAAACTACAAATTTCTTTCTACACACCTCCAGATTTAACTAAATTTCTAAGGGCACACCCAAATAATAAGTTCGTGATGTGTTGTCAAAAGAAGAGTTAGTGTGTCACTTTGGTTGGCACGTGCCTTTACATGGAATGCTTGGAGAAGAAAAAATGATGATGAGGCAGGGGTTTTGAACTTACCAAAATGCCCTTGGGTATATATAATCTCATTCTCTCAAAGAGAACTTTCCAGGGAGCTGAACAAAACCACTTTCCCCTCCAACCTTTGTTCTTCTGTTCACGTGAAAACAAAAGGAAAAAGAAAAGAAAGAGAGAGAAAAGGGGATTCACGAAATTGAAGGAGTTAAAAGAATTTGAGGTAAGTAACACTTCTATTTTTTGTTCTTTTCTTGAAAAAATTATTTGTATTGTGTGCACGTAATTCATTTTATTTCATGAATTTTGGATCACATTTTAAACTATTAGGATTTGACTATACATTGCTCTATTTTGGACTATTAATTGATATTGACAATCGAGGAGTGTGGTGGCGAAACATCTAGTCAAACTTAGGGAACATGTGTTTAAAATACATGGTTCACAATCTTGATTCATAAGGTTTTGTTTAGTTAGCGATGCCAAAGTTTAACTAAGTCTTTTAAACCCAACTGTTGGAAAATTTGTAATCAAAAGGAATACATTCACAAAATCAAAATGTGGACCTCTGAATGTCACATTTGACCTTAACAGTGTCAAGAGAGTGATCATCTCTTCGGATACAGCAAAATGCGGACCTTTGAAGGTTGCATTTTGATTTTATAATATTAAGAGATCGAATATCCCTCTAAATAAAGAAAATCATAAACTTCAAAAGCCCAGAAAATGGTTAAAGAATAGGGTCTAAATAAGAAAAATAATTGCTAAAAAGCAAATGTGGATTCTCATCCATAGAGATCCATGAGAGACTTCTCAAGGTCGCGTTTATGTTCAAAACCATAAAAGTATGAAGTTACTATCTTATATACTCAAACACAGTCTAAATAAGCAAGAATGATCACTAAAAGGCAATGTGGATCCATGTTCAGAGAGATCCACATGGACTCTGAAGGTTGCATTTTAGTTAAAACATGGATCTAACCCACATTTTGTACGAAGGGTCGCGTTAGGGCCCTAAAGGCTTTTAAAACATGGATCTAGTTACATAAGAGATGTCTTTGTGAATTCAAACATGGATCATTAAAACATAGAGAGATCCACGTTTAACCTTCTAAGCTCAAACGTGAACCCCAGAGGGTCACGTTTTCATTCTAGGGTCTTGAATATTAAAAACTATCCTTGTTGACACCCAAACGTGGGTCTGGAAATGCCATGTAAGCTGCAAAGAGCTAAAATATGGGCCTAAGGGCTGAGATCCGCATTTTAGTTACAAACCCAGAGGATTCAAGAGTTCAGTTACAAATTTAGTGCATTCAAGAGTTCAATTACAAATCCAATGGATTAAAAACTGATTAAAGAGACTATGTAATATCCTAAAGTTCGATTTATCTGTATCCCTCTTTTGAGTCCAGTCATGTCGAATATGATTACCAAAGTCAATTTTGGACACCGAAATAAAACTTTGGTGGACGTAACTTAAAATTCGTTACTCTAAATAACATTCGATCTTCGCAATTATTAGTTTTCTAATATTTAGGATTTTTAGAAATTGTTCATATGAGGCTGAAAAATACTCCCAAATTTGCTAATTTAATAAAATTATCCTTTTAATTACTTCAAAATTTCGGTTTATTTATTTCGTATATCGAAATGATAAACGGATAATTTTGTAGTGTTACTCTCATTGAGTACTACATCCTACATAAATTTGATAGTATTTGGAAAACGTTTACAGGAGCCATAAATAATAAAATATTAAATAAATTAAAATTACTTTATATGCACACCATTTCTAAAACAAATTTTTAAAGGCACCCCTCACTTTACTTCGGTGATGCTATGTCTCCACCAACATTTTGGTGGAAGAGGAAAATTGAGGTGTCGTATTGGGGGATGTTTAACAATTGAGGTGTCAAAATTGTGTGAAGAGCAAAAAAGGAAAGAAAACAAAATTTCTCACTCACTTCACTCTGTTCTCCCTCTCTTCTCCTCTGTCTCTCAGCGAGGCAGTAGAAAAAAAAAGAGAGTAAAAGAATAAAAAAATGGAAGGAAAAAAAAGAAAAAGAAAAAAAATTGGGAAGAGAGAAGAAAGAAAAATAAATAAAACTGAGGATTCGAGATCAAGCCAAGATAAGTAACACTGCTATTTTTCACTCGTTTCTTTATTTAATTTATATTTGTGTACGCAATTTATTTTTGAAAAATGGTTGGTTCACATTTTGAACTATTGATTAATATTGATGGCAGAACCATATTAGTGGGCCAATTTTGATATATATAAATATTGTGATATTTACTTATTTTTTATTTTACAAAAAAAATTACGTATGCAAAAATAGCTTTGCACCCATGCGAAAATAATTCAGCTTGCATGCAAAAGTAGCCTTGCATGAACCAGTCAATTTTTTTTTAGGAAGGTGGTAGTGTACCTATTCATGCAACAGTCAAGCTTCGTAATAGTAGTGTATTAGCAAGTATTTTTTATTATATTTCATCTTTAATAATATAATAAATTTGTATAAGTGATTCCTTAAGTTACAATATTAATCCTTGGTATTTATTCCTGTTAATACCATTTTTACGAAGGTTCTTAGATAGATTGCTAAACTTTTATAAATACTAGATAGGGATTTCAGTCTTATTCCTGACAATTAATAGGTTGCAATCATAATAGCAAACCTTTGACCAACTATTCCCTAAAACACATGTTCATGGGTTCAGGCTTGGTAGTTTACACGGCTAGCCACTAAGAAACTTGGCTAGGGTCAAGGTTAAGAAATCCAATTTGGCTCTGGATCAATGTAATCATAGACAACCTAGCAAAAATTATGTATGGACTTGACTGTAGCATGTATAAGTATATTCTTGCATGTGCTTTATAAATTGTGACATTGTATTTTATACACACAATGACATGATCATTCGTTAATATAATAAATTGTGATATTTGTATTTATTAGTATCATGAATAATAAATAAAATTTTGATATGCTAGATACACGATGACATGATCAATCATGGGTGTGTGATAATAAGTTTATTATATCTTGTTTACGTGTAATAAAGTATTCTCGTGATACGTGTGTACATGATCCTAAATCTTATTCTTGAGTCCATATTTCTTGTAAAAAGGATATGTACACAGTCTGACTTGACAAACCATGTATTTTCATTGATTTATCTGGATCGTGTATTATTGATAGGAGGATTAGGAAAAACTGCATAATGAATAAGAACTGTATTGTTCAAGAATTTTGTTAGCCAACTTCTTGATTTAGGTGCTAAGGAGTTTTACTGCAGCAGCAGTATCTGGTATTGAGCCACAGTTTGATACATAATCACTATAAAGGCAATGTCCGTTACTGTTTCATAGTACGGGGATTGACTTGAACACCTGCGGTATGTCATGGTTCAGCGCCATGAATTTGAGTCAGGTCACGGATATGCACAGACACTTGTATAATATAAAAAACTGCACGTTATCGTATCCATTATTCAGTTTCAAATGCTAATAAGGACTTAACCTAGATTTGACACATTTACAAGACATTTGCCCACTATTTATAAATGGCATACACAGTCTTGCTTATTATATTTTTCATTATTCGCATCACATGTTTAACACTATCTCAATTTATTTGTTTACTTTTATCTCTAGTACTGTGATAGTACACATATCCCTTTATTTGTGTTACTTAATGGGATTAATTCCTTGAGTTTTGAACCCAGGTTTAGAAGATGAAGAAGAAGAACCGGCCCTAACTGAGGATCTGTATTGACCGATAAGATCGAGAGACAGTAAGCAGTGAAGTACTTTTCGAAGAGCCTTTGTATATTTTGTTTATATTTCCTTTTGTCTGGACACTGATTTCTCTTTTAATTCTTTTGTGTTCATATTTGAAACAGTGCGCTATCTTATTTAATAAACTCCTTGTACAATAGAACCCTTTCAGTTTCAGACGTGTTATTTATTTATCAGATTGTGATAGTAGTTACAGTTATTCCAAAATCCTATAACTGTTAGGTTGTCTAGTGCACATATTAAATAGCGTTCTCCATTTTGGAAAGTGTGTGAAAAACGAGGGTTTTACAGGGTGATATCAAAGCCTAGATTAGGTGGAGGACTATATGATTACTGCCACATAAGAACATGTTTGTGACTCATTCATAATAATTGTTCCTTAATTTTTGATATCTATCAGATCTAGTGTCGTGTCTGTCTTATTGTTTCCTATTTATTTGAGATATCTATCATGAATTTCTTTTATTGATTCCTATCTAAATCATCACAGAACGATATTGATCCAATATTATGCCAATATGTCCCTTAGGAATTAATGATAGAGAATTTTATGCCAACTAGCTAATTATGAATGGAAGAGGATGTGATGTATTCTAGGCATAGAATAGTTGAATATCTTCCATGCAGTGATAGATTGCAGAAGTAATATTTTAGATTCTTGGTCTTAGACTTTGAGTTTATTGGTGAAAACCAATCTTTAGAACTAGCAGAATCTATGGTGTTCTTGAGAAGAAGTTTTTTGGGAGAAATGGAAGTTGAAAAAAAAATAATCTTAGTAGTATCATAGTTTTTAGATATATTTTCTAAAAGGATACTTGGACTATTACCAGTAAGGGCAGTGGAATTTACTATTGATATTATCTCTGGAGCTAAACTAGTTTGTGAGCCACTTTATCGAATGGAAATTGCATTATTAAAAGTTAAAAGACTAGTAGATGAGCCATTGAAGTTGAATTTTGTGAGACTTTGTGTTTCACCTTGGAGAGCTACAAAATTATTAGCAGGAAAGAAGAATGGGAGTAAAAATTTTTATGTGGATTATAGGGATTTGAATGGGGTAACAAACAAGAATAAATATTTATTACCGAGAATAACTGATCTGTTTGATCAACTGGGAGGAGCAATGGTATTTTCTAGGATAAATATTCGTTCTGGATTCCATCAAGTGAGGGTCCAAACAAAACATATTTCAAAAACTGCATTTAGAACTAGACATAGTCACTATGAATAATTGGTGATATCGTTTGGAGTGACTAATACTCCAACAATATTTATAAATTTCATGAACTATAATTTTACTTAGTGTCTAGATAAATTTGTGGTGGTTTTTATTGATGATATATTAACTTACTCCAAGAATAGAGAAGAACATACTGAGCATTTGAATATAGTTTTGCAGACTTCTAGAGAGCAGAAGTTATATGAAAAATTGAACAAAAGTGAAATTTGATTTGATAAATTTGTTTTCCTAGTTATATAGTTCTGGAGATGGTGTATCAGCCGACTCTAAGGAGATAGGAGTTATGATGGATTGGCATGTGTCAAAATCAGTGTCTAAAATTTGAATTTTTTTGGAATGGCTGGATATTAATGAATATTTGTATAGGATCTTGCAGGACTATACCACTTTAAATAAACATTCGAGAAAAGGAGTGAAATGTCCCTGGAAGAAAGATGTGACGAGATATTTAAAGAATTGAAATAAAGGCTAACAACAACAGCCGTATCATCCATTTTCAGATAACCCTGGAGGCATGAAGGTTTATAATGATGTTTCAAATCAGAAATTATGATGTGTGTTGATACAAAATAAAAGAGTGATTGAATTTGCATCTTACCCATAAGTTCCCTTAGAAAAAAAAATGATGTCATGCTTGTATTTTTTTTAGAGTTGGCAGGACTAAATATAGGAGATATGACCCAAGTATGCACTTTTTGAAAAAAAAATAAAAAAGAAAACAAAACAGAAGGGTTTAGATATAAATATTGATGAATTACAATAATCAATATTGGTAGATTTGATAGAGTAAATATAGTTGGTGAGGTTAACTAGGCAAATGGACTAGGAAATAAGGAACACGCTGAGTGAAAGTGGGTGTAAAGGATATAAAGATGTCTTAGAACACTAAACATTTTGTAAAATTAGTCAGATTGAAAAGTAGATAAGAAATTAATGACTAACTATATTAAAAGAAGACAAATTTCATAATGCTAGAACAAGACATTATATCTTATTACTCAAGTTTGGTTTTATCTTTCTGGATGATTGCCTTACTCCATTATTTTTATTAACCATTCCCATATGACATTTCATATTCCTCATCACAATTTTAACCTAAATAATTCATGTCTTGAACATTTATATCTCACAAGTCTCATTGAATCGGTGACACAATTGTAGAGATGTATTATCTGGTGCTAGCAATTGCAATCACTTGATAAGATCATTTTGTATGATTGAATTTTGTAACTAGTTATGAATTCATTTCTTATCTTGTATCTCTACCATTCACAGTCTTGTTATATTGGCATTATAATAGTTTAAATTTAGTTTCTCTTCTGGAATCTATTACAATATGTAATAGGATCTTGGGGATGGACTCTACAAAAATATTTATTATTTGCATCTTGCCTATCACTTAATCAGGACGGCGTGACCCTCCAAATTGGTAGCGGCTATTTCTGATTAAACTCTATCTTGCTTTTACATTCATTCACACAAATATAATTTTGAGAATAAATTGAAAATCTTGTCTATCCATTATCATTTCTATCAAAAATGGAAATCGTTCATGTTTTATTTCATATATCATAATTGTGAAAACGCTTAGGTGAAAATACAGAGTAGTGGATCTATCAAAAGTAGATTTGCAATCGGGCCTAAAATACGAAAAGTGACATGTCAAAACTATTAACCGATGGGAGAAAGTCTTGAACAATCAATTAATAATATTGGATTGTTTTATGGAATGCACAATCACTAAGAGATTCCATTTGGGAGCTGGAGAAAGACATTAAAACAAAATACCCATATCTTTTCTCATAACCAGGTATATCGATTGAATTTATATATCAGTAGATTTTCGTGTATACTACCATGTCTTTTAATTTGGAACTTCGAGGATAAAATTCTTTTGTTAGGTGGGTAAGATGTAATATCCCAAAGTTTGAGCAATCTATATCCCTCTTTTGAGTCTAGTCATGTCGAATAAGGTTACTGAAGTCAATTTTGGACACCAAAATAAACTTTGGTGGACGTAACTTAAAATTCGTAACTCTAAATAACATTCAGTTTTTGTGATTATTAGTCTTCTAATATTTAGGATTTTTAGAAATTTTTCTTACGAGGTCGAAAAATACTCCCAAATTTCCTAATTTAATAAAATTATCGTTTTAATTAATTCGGAGTTTCGATTTATTTTTTTCGGACATCAAAATGACAAACGAATAATTTTGTATTGTTCCACTTATTGAGTACTACGTCCTACATAAATTTGGTAGCATTTGAAAAATATTTACCGGATCCTAAATAATAAAATATTAAATAATTTGGAAATTACTTTGTACACACCATTTCTAAAACAAATTTCTAAGGGCACCGCTCACTTTATTTCGGTGATGTTGTGTCTCCACCAATGTTTGGTGGCAGAGGAGAATTGAGGTGTCGCATTAGGGGATGCTTAACAATTGAGGTGTCAAAATTGTGTGAATGGCAAAAAGGGAAAGAAAACAAAATTTCTCGCCCACTTCACTCGGAAAATTCTATTTGCGCATGACATTTTACTCTTGGCGCCCTGCTTACTATTTACACCAAACTCTTATTTTGAAATACTACTATTTTACTCTTTGCACCCAATTTTTTTCCAAAAATACCCCTCCCCCTTTTCTCTAACTCCTCACCCGACCGATCCCATTTTTATCTATTTTGTTTGAGTCAGATGTTAGTTTAAGAGCAAAAAATATTTTGGTCAGATATTAATACCCAGCTAAGAAACGTACTCGTCCGGTATTGATACCCGACCAGCAAGCAAAGTCTCCCCATAAAATAAAGCTAATTAACAATAAATTTTAAACAAATACGCATAAAATCTAAAAAACATTTCAAATCGTACCATAGATTTTTTTCTCTGACACCAATTGCATGTTGGAATTTTCCATTTGCATAAGAAAACTCAAACTCCAAACCCAAATTTCATTTGTCACGGTGAAATCAAAAAATTTAAAATTCTTCTAATCTTTCAGGAACTTAGTGTAAAAAATTTTAAGGGGTCAAGAAATCAAATCGATGATTTTGTTAGAGATGTATTTTTAATAAAAACAAAAAAATATTTAGGATTTTAGAGAGAAAATAAAGGAGGAAAACGATGAGTCGTAGTTCCAAATTCTAAGATATCTTAATTTGGGATTTATAAGGGTAAGTTAGTTTAAAAAAATAATAACAAATTTATAATTATTTATAAGTTTCAAAACCGTGCGTCAAGAGTAAAATGTCAAGAGTAAAATGCCGTGTGCAAATAGAATTTCCCACTTCACTCCCTTCTCCCTCTCTTCTCCTCTATCTCTCATCAGCTAGAAACAGGCAGTAGAAAAAAGCGAGAGAAAAAGAATAAAAAAGGGAAGGAAAAAAAGAAAAAGAAAAAAATGAAGAAGAGAGAAAGAAGAAAAAAAAATAAATCGAACCAAGAATTTGTGATCAAGCCGAGGCAAGTAACACTACTACTTTTCTCTCGTTTCTTTATTTAATTTATATTTGTGTACATAATTTATTTTGCAAAAATGCTTGTTCACATTTTGAACTATCGATTGATATTGAGGTCAGAACTAGATTAGTCAGTCAATTTTGATATATATGTAGATATTGTGATATTTCCTTATTTTGATTTAAAAAAATTTAACGTACCCAAAAATAGCTCTGCACCCATGCAAAATAATTCATCTTGCATGCAAAAGCAGCCTTGCATGCAACAGTCAATTTTTTTTAAGAAGGACGTAGTGTACCTATACATGCAACAGTCAAGCCTCTTAATAGTAGTGTATTAGCAAGTATTTTTTTAGTATATTTCATCTTTAATAATATAATAATTTTGTATAAGTGATTCCTTAAGTTACAAAATTAATCCTTGGTATGTATCTCTGTTAATGACTTTTTTTTATGAAGGTTCTTGGATACATTGTAAACTTTTCTAAATACAAGATAGGGATTTCAGTCTTATTCCTGACAATTAAGAGGTTGCAATCATAATAACAAACCTTTGACCAACCATCCCTAAAACACATGGTCATGGGTTCAGACTTGGTAGTTTACACGGCTAGCCACTAAGAAAATTGGCCAAGGTCAAGGTTCAGAATTTGACCCAAACATAAATCCAATTTCGCCCTGGATCAATGTAATCATAGACAACCTAGCAAAATTATGTATGGAATTGACTGTAGCATGTATAAGCATATTCTTGAATGGGTTTTATAAATTGTGACATTGTATTTTATATACACGATGACATAATCATTTGTTAATATAATAAAATATGATATTTGTATTTATTAGTATCATGAATAATGAACAAAATTTTGATATGCTAGATATACGATGACATGATCATTCATGGATGCATGATGACAAGTTTATTATATTTTGTTTACGTGAAATAAAGTATCCTCGTGATACATGTTTACAAGATCCTAATCTTGTTCTTGAATCCATGTTTCTTGTGAAAAAAAACATATACACAGTCTGACTTGACAAGCCATGTACTTCAATTGGTTCATGTGCATCAAGTATTATTGACATGAGGATTAGGAGAACTACATGATAGATAAAAACTGTATTGTACAAGAATCTTGTTGGTCAACTTCTTAATTGAGGTGCTGAGGATTTATACTGCAGCAGCACTGTGAGGTTCTGAGCCACAGTTTGATAAATAAGTCACTATAAGGGTGATGTCCGTTACTAATTCACAGTATGGGGATTGACTTGAACACCTTGCGGTATATCATGGTTCAGTGCTATGGATTTTAGGCTGGGTCCCGGGTATGCGTGAGCACTTATATAATATGAAAAATTGTACGCTATCTTATCCATTCAAATACTAATTAATAAGGACTTGACCTAGATTTGACACATTTACAAGGCATTTGCCTGCTATATACAAATGACATACACAGTTTGTCTAATTCTAGTTTTTATTATTCGCATGATATATTTAACACTATCACAACTTATTTGTTTACTTTTATCTCTAGTACTGTGATAATACATATATTTCTTTATTTGTGTTACTTACTGGGTTTAATCCCCTGGATTTTGAACGTAAGTTTAGAACACGAAGAAGGTGAACCGACCTCGACTGAGGATCCATATGTCATTGATCAGACTGAGTGATAGTAAGTAGTGAAGTACTTTTTGAAAAATCTTTGTATATTTTGCTTATATTGTCTTTTGTTTGGACTGCTTTCTCTTTTGATTCTTTTGTGTTCATATTTATAGTAGTACGCCATTTATATAATGAACTCTTTGGGGAGTTTCCAAAGGAGCACACCAATTTTCCTAGTGAGCCCACTTCTCTGTGTTTTTTTTTTGTCCGGGCTCAAAGCCTGGACAGTTATAAAGTGGGCTCACTAGGAAAAATGGTGTGCTCCTTTGGAAACTCCCACTCTTTGTACAATGGAACCCTTTCAGTTTAAGACGTATTATTTATTCATCTGATTGTGACAGTAATTACGGTTATTCCAAGATCCCATGACTGTTGATTGTCTAGTGCATATATTAAGTTCATTCTCCATTTTGGGAAGCAGCTGAAAAATAGGGGTGTTACAGGCTATTGATTAGCAAGTCAAGATATTTCATGGTGACATGACAAGTAAACGAAATATAACATTGCCGTACAAGATCCGCAACAACATGATCATTCATGGGAACATGATGACTAGCTTTATATATCTTAAATTATATGGAATAGAGTATCCCTGTGATACGTGTGTACGTGATTCAAAAATTAACTTTTGGATCCAATATCTAGTGAAGGACATGTACACGATCCGACTTGGCAAGCCATGTGTTTTCATTGGTTTATGTGTATCGTGAATCTTGACATGGGGATTGTAGGAAACTACATTAGTAAGAACCGTATCGTATGAAAATCTAGTTGGCCATTTTTCTAGTCAGGTGCTGAGCACTTATACTGTAGCAGTACCGTGTGGTAATAAACCATAATTTGATGCATGAGTCCCCATTAGGGTGACATCCGTTACTGTTTCACAATATGGGATTTGTCTAACAACACCTAGCGATGTATCATGGCTCAGTGTTATAGATTTGGATTGAGTCCTAGGTATGTATGGGCACTTGTACAATAAAAAAAATTGCGGGCCATCTCATTTAGTTCAAATACTAATAAGGACGTGATCTAGACTTGTCATTTTTACATAATACTTACCTACTATTTGCAAATGACATACATAGTCATATGTATTCTATTATTCATTATTCATGCAATATGTTTAACCCCAAAACAATATACTCACATACTCTTCATCTCCAATACTGTGATAGTACACATATTTTCTTTCTTTTTGTATTACTTGGTTTAATCACCTAGGATTTAAATCCAGGTTTGAAAGATGAAGAAGGGAAACCAATTCCAATTGAAGACCCATACTTCATTGAACAGACCGAGCGATAATAGGTCGTGAAGTGCCTTCTGGAGAACCTTTATATATTTTGTTTATATTTTCTTTTGCTTCGGTACTGCTATACTCTTTTGTAATTTTGATTCTTTTGTATTAATATTAAGAGCAGTGTGCAATCTTATGTAATCAACTCTTTGTATGAAATAAACCTTTCCAGTTTCAATTACGTTATTTATCAATCTAAATGTGGCAGAAGTTACGGTTACTCCAAGATTCTATGACTGTTGGATTGTCTAATATTAATTTAAGTTGCATGCTCTGTTTTGGGAAGTAGCTGAAAAACGGGGGCGTGATAGGGTGGTATCAATAGATTTAGGTAGAAGACCATATAACACTGCCATATAAGAACATGTCTGTGACTCATCCTTGATAAATGGTCCTTATTTTTGGATATTTATCTGATCTAATATCGTGCCTGTCCTATTATTTTCTATTTATTTGAAATATCTATCTTGAAATTCCTTTTATTGATTCCTATTTGATCCGTCACAGAATAATGTCGATCCAGTATTCTGCGAGTGAGAGTTGATGAGTGTCATATATTGCATATTTATATCCTCCATATTATCTATTCCTATATTTAAATAATACTACTTGAGTATTTTTAGTGTGTTTTTCAGGTAAACCTATTCCTACAAGGAGTTTACTCAGAGTCGGATTAGAAAACCAAACCCAGAGAGGAGTTAAAATAAGTAAAGCTACAAGACCATGATGTTGCAGAGAGTCAAAGTTCAATATAGTCATGCAAATTAAAGGTAAAGGACAAGAGACTAATACAGAAGAAAATTGGAGCTAGGATACTATATTTTTGCCGCTATTTGGCGGCATTTTCCGCCAATTGGAGGCTCCATGGGGCCCACTCTGGATGAATTTTCTACAGGGTTTCGATGTAATTTTATAGTTTCTCACTTGTACTCAGATTAGGGTTTGATTTTCCAAAGCTTATATATTGGCCATATTCTTATAATCTAGGATTTTTTTTTATGATGTAATTTTGTACTTGAATTTTACCCCTTCAGCAAACCCTAATTTTATTCAATAAAATTCAAGTACAAAATTACATCATAAAAAAAAATCCTAGATTATAAGAATATGGCCAATATATAAACTTTGGAAAATCAAACCCAGAGTGTTTTTAGTGTGTTTTTCAGGTAAACCTATTCCTACAAGGAGATGACATAAACTCAGAGTCGGATTAGAAAACCAAACCCAGAGAGGAGTTAAAATAAGTAAAGCTACAAGACCATGATGCTGCAGAGAGTCAAAGTTCAATATAGTCATGCAAATTAAAGGTAAAGGACAAGAGACTAATACAGAAGAAAATTGGAGCTAGGATACTATATTTTTGCCGCTATTTGGCAGCATTTTCCGCCAATTGGAGGCTCCATGGGGCCTACTCTGGATGAATTTTCTACGGGGTTTCTAGATAGATTTATTTTGCTTTCTAGTGTAAAACTTTAATCGCTTTCTAGGAAAAATATGATCTTTTTAATTAGGAGTATGAGTAACTAATTTGTTTAGTGTTAGAATGTAGATAAAATTAGGAATCAACCTCATATTAATCTATTTATATTCTTTCTAAAATAAAAATAAAAAAAAAAGATAGGATTTTTCTAAGAAACAATAAAAATACAAGAACTCATAGATTAGAATTTTGATAGGTTATGCTTGATTTAAATATTTTAATAGCCTATGCTTAGTTAGGGTTTGGAGTTGTTGGTTTTTATTTATTTTGTTGAATTTATCTAATGATTTAGTTATCTCTTTAAAAATTAACTTCTTTGATGGATTATACTTGCACACCACTTGATAGTCCATACTTAGCATACTTTAATTAGAAACTAAACTAAAAGATCATATTTTTATTAAAGAAGGTAGACGAATAGATAGTATTTGGTTGTGAATTAGTAAATTTTATATCCTAGGTTAATTAGAATGCAAATCATCAATCTAGACTCATAGTTAGCTCGTCAAGATAATAAAGTTAGCAAAATTGCAAAACACTCTAGATTCCTGTGGGAATGACATGTTAGTGCTACAACTGACACAGTGCGCTTGCAGTAGATTTATCACATCAAGTTTTTTGCCCTGTTGCAGGGGATCAACGGTGTTTTCTTGCTTTTTTTAACGTTTTATGGGTTAACAATATGTGTTGAGTGTGCAGGGACCAGAAAGTGCAGAAACAAGATGATAAAAGGGATTAGAGGAGCTTCAGAGTTGCATAGCAGAAACCAGAGAGACAATCTCTCTGGTTCTGCCACTAATTGGTGGCAAAAACCATCAAATAGTGGCAGCCCAGGTGAATTCTGACCCAATATTTTCTCCAGTTCTATGTTTTGGTTCTCTGGTTTTGTGAAAAGATTAAAAAAACACAGTAGGAACAGTAGGAATCACATCTTTTTTTTTATCATATCTCTTCCACCGTTTTATCTTCACCACACATCACTTCTTACATTAGTTTAGGAAACTCACACATCCACGATCGCTGGTTCATGCCACATTGGACCCATGATCAATTTCGTCGATTAGTGAGATCAGATTTGTTTATGGGAGATAAGATGGACCAACCGATCCCGATCCTTCAGAATCGATGTTACCCGTTGCGCACATCACTACCATCATGCATCAAACTCTCACACACAGCGGGTATTCACTATGAACTGAAATCGCAGTACATCAGCATGCTTCCTAAATTCGCTTGTTCAGATTCTGAGGATGCATATCTCTTTGTCAGTGAATTTTAGGAAGTATGCATGATGATAAAACTGCAGCACTTGTCGGAGGATGCAATTAAGCTCCGCTTCATTCCTTTCGCTCTCAAAGATAACACCAAGAAGTGGTTGTACAGTATGCCTACTGATTCAGTCACGACTTTGGATGAATTCGTTATAGTGCTTCTCAAGAAGTACTATCCCACGCACAAGATAGTAAAAATTTGAAATCAAATTAATCAATTTCATCAAGTGCTGGAAGAACTCTCGTGGAAATAGTTTGAACGGTTCAAAGATTTGTTAGATTAATGCCCCTACCATGCGCTGTTCTCAGCGGAATTTCTTCGCCTTCCTTCCATTGAATAAACTCGAATTACAACAGAAGAGAACAAGATAGAAAGAACAAACGAGAGGATTTTATATGTCAATCACTCTCTTTTACAATATGATGTGGGATCTGTGGCGATGGGATCTGTCAAGCAGCTCCTTTGGACGATCTGACGTTGAGATCTTCTCTCTTGAAGATAATGGCCGACTGTAGACGATCTTCTCTGGTCTTTCACGAACTCAAGGCTCTATGCGTAACTTTAATTCTCCAAGATGCCGAAAAGAAGAAAAGAAAACCGAAAAAAGACCCCTAGAGCTTCCCCAAGAGGGTATTTATAGCCTTAGGATGATTTGAGAGTTTCTATCCAAATAGAATTTGTTCTCATCAAGGATTCCAATCAAGTATCTTAGTTTTGATTTAAATTTCTTGATTTAGAATTCTGATTGGACTCAATTTGGGTATTCGGATAAGCCCAAATCATAATCTCAATCAATTTGAGATTCTGGTTATCTGTTTGCGCGGAGATAATCTCTAAAACGCAGAGCTAAAGAACCAGAACGCGGAACTAACGCGGAGCTATTAAACATCTCCGCGTTTTGTTCAAACGTGAGGCTAAAGTAGCCAAACGTGGGGCTGCGGAGTTAGCTCCGCGTTCTGTTGTAGAAAACTCTATTTACTTAGAAATTTTCACTGCCAATAGAACCCCCTCCAAAGTTTTCAAAATGGCTTAGAACTTAGCAAATTTTGAAATACTTTGAATCTTTAAACGCAGAGTTAAAATACCAAGTTTATCTCGTGTTTTGTTCACTTGCGCGGAGCTAAATAGCTTCGCTTTTCAGTGAGTAATTGCTCATTAACTGCTCAGTAATTACTCAGTAATTACGCTTGCTCTGACTTTCGCGCCGAATACCAAGAGGCGGATCATTTAAATTGAGCCTCAAGCTCTTCTTCTTCATTTCATCCGAAGAATTTTCAAGAACTCCAGTGCTCCAGGCAACTCAGGCGAATCAGTTCGAAGGGATGATCTTCAACCGATCTTCCTTCAACTTTCCAAAGATTTTCCATCACTAGGATGTCATCTAAGAAGAGTACGGCGTCACGCGCCTCCTCACCATCGGCGGCCGTCGCTAGCGGCGGCGGCCGAGGCAATGGCCACAATGGCGAGCCAGTCCATGCTGCACTAATTGGAGGTAGAAATTCTTAACTTTTAGACTCCTTAAATCAATTTTGGAGTGTTTTGGCTTGGTTTTAACCAACCAGCCATTTTTGAACCGGCGATATCGCCATTCCCTGGCCGTAAGACTTGGGAAGAAAGGAGAGGACAGAGAAAAACTCTGGTCTTTTTCTTACGCGAAGTTATCGTGTCATCCTCGCGTTTGAAGCACGGGGCTATTTTGATTAGCAGTCGCGTTTCAACGTGAGGCTATTTTGACTAGTAGTCGTGTTTCAACGCGAGGCTATTTTGACTAGCAGTCGCGTTTCAATCGCGAGGCTATTTTGGCTAGCAGTCGCGTTTCAATCGCGAGGCTATTTCCTCAGCTGCTCGTGAAGTTATTTTTTAACTCCGCGTTTTTATACTTAGAATATTTTTTGAGTTTTCTCTAACTCTTGATTCTTCTTTTGCAACGCAGTATTCGGACCAGATCCTTTTTGTAGAGGAGTGCATATGGCTCTACCAGTCTTCATCAGCGAAAGTAACTTTAAGGAAGCCAGAAGCATATGCTTTACAACATAGTTGCAGGTTTCAAGCTCTGGCTCTAAAAGATAAACTTTTGAAAGAGTTACACGAACTCTGCGGCAGCTCATTAAGTTTTCTTGAGGACCATTTTTCTTAGATGACCATCTCTGTCGCTTTCCAAAGCGATAAAGATGATTATCTAAGGGCTTGTAGCATGTCGAATCCAACTTATGCATCTTTATTAGAATTCCTGTAGCAGTATCTCCAGATGATCTACCAAGAACTTTAAACAAATTATGGTTGACATTTGCAGAGGAGATCTTTTGCATGTGAACCAGAGAATTTTAACACTCCATGGAAAAGACTAGTTGTCAGGTTATTGATGAGTCGATGAATAGGTTGAAGATTTTTGGAGAGCAATAACTCCCTCTTCTTCTGTAAACTTTCGCTTCATGAATAAAGATAACTCTTTTTCTCTTTTATCTGTTGGCTTCAAGAATTTTGCTTGCTCAACAAATAACTAACTTCATTGTTTTGGTAAAACAATCTAAGACTCATTTGCGTAACTTAGATTTGTTAGTACCTGAAATGATCGGATAAGGATCATCAAATTTCGGCAGAGGCACCAATTGCGCATGCCTAGAATTTGATTGGAGGCGGTTCAAGGCTCTCATGCATAACCTGAACTACACACACCAAGATGACCGGGTCAGGATCATCAGATTTCGGCAGAGGCGCCAAATTGCGCATGCCTAGTTTTTAAGAAAAGAAGTCCAAGTGCTCATCTGCGTAACTTGAACAAGTGGAGGCGGTTCAAGGCTCTCATGCGTAACTTGAACTGGGCACACCAAGATGATCGGGGTTAGGATTCATCAGATTTTGGCAGAGGCGCCTAATTGCGCATGCCTGGTAAGAAAGAAGTTTAAGTGCTCATCTGCGTAACTTGAACAAGTGGAGGCAGTTCAAGGCTCTCATGCGTAACTTGAACTGGGCACACCAAGATGATCAGGTTAGGATTCATCAGATTTTGGCAGAGGCGCCAAATTGCGCATGCCTGGTAAGAAAGAAGTTCAAGTGCTCATCTGTATAACTTGAAAAAGTAGAGGCGGTTCAAGGCTCTCATGCGTAACTTGAACTGGGCACACCAAGATGATCGAGTTAGGATTCATCAGATTTTGGCAGAGGCGCCAAATTGCGCATGCCTGATAAGAAAGAAGTTCAAGTGCTCATCTGCGTAACTTGAACAAGTGGAGGCTTATACTTCCAGTGATCTGGACCAGATGTGACAGTTACTCTGTCATCATTCTGGTTTATTTCAGGCATAGTATTTCTTCAGAAATTTGCCGTTGATCGGCATCATCATTCTATCGCCGTTCTGATTCATTAAGCGATAGGCTCCACTAGAGTATACCGTCTCCACAACAAACGGTCCTTTCCACTTGGGTTCAAATTTACCCTTAGTCTTGTGGGTTAGAATCATTGGCCTTTTAATAACCAGAACCAAGTCTCCTTGTTTAAAGGACCTTGGTTTAACGTTCTTATTGAACGTTTTCGAGATTCGGGCTTGATACAACTCAATTTGTTGCTGAGCCCTGAGACGTTTTTCATCTAACGCCTCTAGTTCTTGCAATTTTTGTTGATGGCGCTCTTCTATTGTCATCTTTGTGGCTAAGGCCAAAGATGGTATCTGGATTACAAGAGGCAAGATGGCCTCACTTCCATAAACCAAGGAGAACGGGGTAGCTTTTGTTGGGGTGCGAATGGTGGTGCGATAAGCCCACAAACACTCTCCTAGTTTTTCATCCCAGTCTCGTTTGTTAGAAGAAACAAACTTTCGAAAGAGTTTTTAATGATTGTCTTGTTGAAAGCTTCGACTAATCCATTTGCCGCGGAGTTATATGGCGTTGAAGCAATATCTTTGATTCTGAACTTATTACAGAATCTTGAGAATCCCTGGCTGATGAATTGCGGTCCATTATCATGAATGATCCTTCGGGGGACGCCAAAACGGTAAATGACATGATGCTTAATGAACTTAATCACATCTGTCGTTTTTACCTCTCTCATGGGCACGGCTTCGGCCCATCTTGAAAAATAATCGGTTATTGCAAGAATAAACCGATATTCTCTGGATGACGGGGGAGTTATTGGCCCCACAATATCCATTCCCCATGCCTCAAATGGCCAACTAGCAACGGTATTGTGCAAATATTCTGGGGGTTGATGAATAAAATTGGCATGTACTTGGCATGCATGGCATCGTCTGGCGTATGCCATTGCCTCTGTAATCATGTTCGGCCAGTAATATCCCAGCCTTCTTATGCGGTCTCCGAGTTTTGGACCGGGCTGATGAGCTCCACATACTCCATCATGTGTTTCCCTCAGCACTTTATCTGCTTCTGCTTTTGATATGCAGCGTAGCAGGAAACCATCTTTTGACTTTCTGTACAAAGTTTGAAGTGTACGATCAAAGTAGAATCTCGGGGCCTTCCTCTTTATCGAGGCGGCCTCCTTTGGATCGTCTGGTAGTATCCCGTATAGGGCGTAATCTATAAATGGAAATCGCCAATCATGGGGCTCCAGTAATAGGCCTGTCTGGCACACCTCTTCGGTTTGGGACACCGTGTCTGGGTGGAGGAGTTCTCTGCTACCAATGGTGATGCTTTTAGCTTCACCTGGCAGGATCACCAATGTTGCAGCTAACACGTTAAGGGCATCTACATAGACGTTCTCATTCTGGGATATATGATATATATAAAATTGTTCAAAATATCCTGCTAGCTCAATAGCTAGCTGATGATAGGGGATGAGGGCTTCATGTCTGACTTCATACTCACTTGTCATTTGATTGATGATGAGCTTAGAGTCTCCAAATGCCTCTAGATGGTTCACCCCCAGCTGCAGAACCATTTTAAGTTGATAATGAGCGCGTTATATTCAGCCACATTATTCGTGTACGGTTCTGTTAATGAGTAACCGTTAGGCAATATATGTTTATGTGGGGATACTAGCACAACCCCTACTCCAGTAGCAGATCATCTGGCAGCACCATCAAAGAACATTTGCCATGGTTGTTCTTTGCTAACTGTGTTGACCTCTGACGTCTGTTTGGATTTGGACCAAATTGGATGGTCTGCAAGGAAATCGGCGATCGCCTGTCCCTTCACGGTTTTTTGAGAGACAAAGTGTATATCATATGGCGATAGCAATAATGCCCATTTCGCCAATCGGCCGTTTAAGGATCCTGGTTTTGTCATCAGGATTTTTAAGGGGTTAACCCGTGAGATGACATGTATCGTTTGCCTTGAAAGATAGTGTCGCATTTTTTGAACAGCGAACACTAGGGCTAAACATTCTTTTTCAATCGGAGTATACCGACGCTCGGCTCCGATCATTGTCCTACTTAAGTAATAGATGGCGTGTTCATGGCCATGCTCATTATACTGAGCAAGTAATGCTCCTAACGCACCATCCATGGCCCTTACATATATAAGAAATGGCTGCCCAGAGACCGGTGCCATAAGAACAGGAGGTTTGGTAAGGTATTCTTTGAGATCGTCAAACGCCTGTTGACATGCCTCATCCCATACGAAAGAAACCCCCTTTTTCATGAGTCTATAGAACGGCTGGCATCGCCCTGATAAATTGGAGATGAAGTGCCGGATATAGGCTAACTTTCCTTGTAACCCCCTGCAGAAGTCCACTGTTCATCCTATAGTAAATCAGGATGGACCCACATGATTTTCCCCTTCTGAGTTGTTATGGGGACAAGTCCTTCTTGAGCCTTATTGTGCGGGTTATGGTTTTTTGTAACTAGCTTCCCCTTTGGAATTGGGGTCACCCCTGCGGGGAACTCATGGGTTCCAACCACTATGGTTGCCATATTGGTAGTGACCTTCTTTTGTTCCTCTTTAAGCTTCAGAACCCCGGTTTCTATCAGTGCTTGGATTCTGTTCTTTAGAGGGTAACAATCCCTAGTAGGGTGTCCAACATTCCGGTGGTAGAGGCAATAATTGGGGTCATTGGTCTTACCAGCGTCCTCCGGCTTCCTATTCTCCGGAAGTTTCAACATCCCTTTCCTAAGGAGGAGGTGAAAGAGGGTAGGCGTCTAAAAGTATAGGTCCTCTCCTGTTGAGGCCTATTTTGCGTTGGGCCCTTTTGATTTTGGGACTTCGAGTTTGGTGGAGGATTTGTTTTCTGCGGAGCAGTTTCTGATGCCATCACCGCTTTTCCTTTATTCTTATTATTATTATTTTGGTGGAATGGCCTATTATTCCCAGTGTTTCTAGATCCACGAGACTCTTCAACTCGACGGATCAAGTCTTCGGCTTGCTCTCCTTGCTTGAGCAAATCTCTCCATATCTTAGACTCTACGGCCCCCATTTTTAGGAGCATATTAGTCTTGAGATTATGCCGACATGTCTCCACTAGAGTTTCCTGGACCATTCCGTGTTTACAATGCACGGACTTCTCCCGGAACCTTTCTATGAAGTCTTTCACTGTTTCTTGTTCCCATTGTTTAGTTGCAAGGAGGGAATGAACCGTAATTTCGGTATCATCCTCAAAAAAACAAGAGAGAAATAGTTTCTCAATATCAAACCAGGTATTAAAAGTACCTGGGGGCAGCTGCATAAACCAAGTAAAGGCAGGCCCTCGCAAGGTACTTGCGAATACCTTGGTCATTATCGGGTCATTACCCATCAACTGTCTTGCTTGGGACAAGAAGTAATAAATGTGTTGACTGGGAGATCCCTTCCCGTCATATGGCTCTAACTTGAGCAGCTTATACTTCTGAGGGTATGGTACCATATCCCATTCAGGTGGGTATGGTCTTGAGACCCCTGACTCTTTCAACTCCTTTTTATGCATCAGTGCTTCGAGTTGACTTTGCAATTTTTCTATTTTCTCTCCATGTGGATCATGAAAAAAAAATCCATCCTCGTCCTCGTGCATCGAGTGGGCTTTCTCTTCTTTTTCCTCTTCGTTCACTTTATTGAACAGAGTTTCTTTGCCCTTTTTGGCATTATCCTCAACAAATTTTGAGAGCATCATTTTAAGATCTTCAATCGTCTTTTGTTGCTCTCGAATCATTCTTGCTTGAGCTTCAAATCTCTGATTGATGTTGTCAGATTTATCCGCCATATGTGATGCTGACTTTTGTAGCCGAGATGACGCAGAGGAACGAGGTGAAGCTATAGCTGAGTTATCGCTGTCATCGTCATAAGAATCTCTTATAAACCTCTTATAGTTTCGAGGCGGGACGGCTTCTGATTTAAGTCGAGTGATATGATGAGGTTCTTCATCACTCGATTCTGAATCATCATCCGTCTCTATAATCTTCTTCCCTTTTCCCACCATATTGGAGGTTACAGCTCTCCATTCTTTTAAGGAAGCGGTTTTTGTCTTCTTAGTAGGGTTCTTGTCCGACTCGGTTAATCAGTCGAACACTGATACCCTGCTCTTGCTGCAGCCACAGTTGTCCATTACAGCGGATACCGCTGTCATAAGCTACTGGCAGTGACAGGCAGGTTCAGCTTGAACTTGTTCTATGCCTCTTTTCTTGGATAGATACTCCCTGAGGTCAGTGACCTTAGCCATGGAGTCGTGGGGCCCATCCAACCTTTGAAAGGGTCTAGGAACCCACTGAAGCTTCTTAGGATCACTGGAGTCCAGTTCTGGTCCACTGATGTGGTGATCAGCCCTGATTCTGTAGTCGGGTTGATCTACGCGGAGCTGAGAAATAGCTTCGCATTTTACGCTGGCTTGTCGTGCCTCCAGAAGTTTCTCTTCTGGAATCTTAGCCCCGCGTGGAAGAAAATTCCTGCACGCTGGCTTACCCTTGCGATTAACGCAAGTCATAACTTCGCGTCTAGCGCGATTTTTACGATTGACGACAATCTGCCAATCATCTTCGCGATTTACGCAGAGGTGAGGCATTTTGCATTTTGCAAGTACTACTGGCTTCACTTTTCTCGCTAAGCTCAGTATTAGCCTCGCGTGGAAAATCACACGCTGGCTGTAAGGAATTTTTATCCTCAAGTTTCTCGCGAGTGTAAGAAATCTTGCGTTTATCGCAAGTACTACTGGCTTCGCGTTTATCTCTAGGCCCAGCAGTAGCCTCGCATGGAAAATCACATGCTGGCTTTAAGGAACCTTTATCCTCGCGTTTCTCGCGAGTGTCAAAAGTCTTACGTTTCTCGCAAGTTCTACTAGCTTCGCGTTTCTCGCTAAGCCCAGTAGTAGCCTCACATGGAAAATCGCATGCTGGCTTTAAGGAGATTTTATACTCGCGTTTCTCGCGAGTGTCAGAAATTCTGCGACTAGCGCAAATCTTACTCGCTTCGCGTTTCTTGCTAAGCCCAGCAATAGCCTCGCGTGGAGTATCACACGCTGGTTTTAAGGAGATTTTATACTCGCGTTTCTCGTGAGTGTCAGAAATTCTGCGACTAGCGCAAATCTTACTGGTTTCGTGTTTCTCGCTAAGCTCAGTAATAGCCTCGCATGGAGTGTCACACGCTGGCTTTTCCTTGCGATTAAAGCAAGTGGTAATTTCGCGTTTAACGCGATAATGACTGGTCTCGCGATTAGCGCGAGCCAGTTTGCGAGGGACCATAGCCTCGCGTTCTTTGGTGTTAGCTCCGCGTCCAAGGCGGGCTTTGAGGGCTTTTCGCCTTGCTCTCCGATTTCTGTTTCGGAGTTGGGTTCTGGTCAATCCAGTTCCCAGATCTTCTTCGGCAGTAAAGAGGTCATCCTCTGCTAGGATTTCCTGCCCGAACACCAGCTCTATGGCTGCGGTCTCCAAGGATCCCCGTTCCTCGGTGGCTACCTTTTTACCCGTTGCTCGGGTATTGGAGCGCACGCGACGATAGTGTCGTGTGTCGTTCAGGTTATCTGATGATTCAGAGGAGAGGTACTCCTTGTACTTCTGCTGGTCGATTTCAATGACCAGCATGTCTACATCGGATCCGATCATATCGAGGTCGGATTGCGCCACAATCTCTTCACCAGTGAAAGAGATGGCTCCCACTGTGGTCGCCAGTTTGTTCGCAGCGGAATTTCTTCGCCTTCCTTCCATTGAATAAACTCGAATTACAACAGAAGAGAACAAGATAAAAAGAACAAAACGAGAGGATTTTATATGTCAATCGCTCTCTTTTACAATATGATGTGGGATCTGTGGCGATGGGATCTGTCAAGCAGCTCCTTTGGACGATCTGACGTCGAGATCTTCTCTCTTGAAGATAACGGCCGACTGTAGACGATCTTCTCTGGTCTTTCACGAACTCAAGGCTCTATGCGTAACTTAAATTCTCCAAGATGCCGAAAAGAAAAAAAGAAAACCAAAAAAAGACTCCTAGGGCTTCCCCAAGAGGGTATTTATAGCCTTAGGATGATTTGAGAGTTTCTATCCAAATAGAATTTGTTCTCATCAAGGATTCTAATCAAATATCTTAGTTTTGATTTAAATCTCTTGATTTAGAATTCTGATTGGACTCAATTTGGGTATTCGAATAAGCCCAAATCATAATCTCAATCAATTTGAGATTCTGGTTATCTGCTTACGCGGAGATAATCTCTAAAACGCGGAGCTAAAGAACCAGAACGCGGAACTAACGCGGAGCTATTAAACATCCCCGCGTTTTGTTCAAACGCGAGGCTAAAGTAGCCAAACGCGGGGATGCGGAGTTAGCTCCGCGTTTTGATCAAACGCGAGGCTAAAGTAGCCAAACGCGGGGCTGCGAAGTTAGCTCCGCGTTCTGTTGTAGAAAACTCTATTTACTTAGAAATTTTCACTGCCAACATGCGCTAGAAAAGTGGCGGTTGTGTCAAATCGTGTACGAACGACTCGATTACACATCCAAAACTCTTGTTGAATCCATGTGTCAAGCGGAGTTCATGAGGAAGAATGAGGATGAAGCGTGAGACTTTCTTGAGGACCTATTGTAAAAAACTATGCAGTGGGAGATTCCTGCTGAGAAACTTCTACGCATAAGGGTGGGATCCATAGCGTCGATACCTCTATAGCCGCCAAAGTTAAGATTGCAGCCCTTATCCGAAGAATTGAGGTGTTGGAGACTCCTAGTGCTCCATCAGTGGGTCAAGTAAATCAAATACAAGGTCCCACATGCTTTAATTGCAGAACTCTAAATCACGTTATGGAAGAGTGTCCATTGTTAGTGAATTCCATGGGTTCGACACTGGAGTAGGCAAACGCCTTATATCCAAAACCCATGAATAATCCATACCCTCCTACATACATTTCTAGTTGGAGAAACCATTCAAATCTCTTTTGGGGTCAAGGGCAATATTAGGGAGCCCCTAACCCTAAAATGTAGCCTCCAGCCAATGGTCAGTTCCCAAAACCAAATGTGGGTACTTATCAAACACCCAAATGCTTCAAATTACGGGAACAACCAGAACAGACCACATGCATACAACCAATCACATCCATAACAGGGGTCTAACAAAGATCAAGAAAAGTGACTCCCGTTACATGAGAAGAATGTTGAAAATCACCTCAAGTTCTCGTTCAACCTTGACACACATATGCAAAATCTCATGAAAGAATCAGCTAATTTTATTCAAAGAACAGATCAGCACCTGCTCGTGAACTCTCAAACTATTAAGAACTTAGAGCAGCAGGTAGGAAAGTTAGCGAATCAAATGAGTGAACGTGATAGGGGTACTTTTCCATGTCAACCCTTAATAAACCCTAATGCCAGTTCTTCTAATTCCAATGAGTCGCATGTCAACCAAGTTAATGTCATTCACACGCTTCGATCTGGCATGCTAGTTAATAATCATGTAGCCATGCCACCTGATTCTATTCCTAATGCACGGCAGGCTACACTCCCTAATTTCACGATTCTATCATCACTTCATGATTCATCATTATCATCCCAAGATCCACCCACTAGCATGATAGATGAGTCTAACCCCGCTAAATCTGATCCTCCTATCAACCATAATTATAAGCCGAAGGCTCCCTATCCAAATTGATTAAAGAAAAATTCTCCTCAGATTGAGCACATCCTTGAGTTATTCAAGCAAGTTAAGGTTAATGTCTCTCTTCTTGATACAATCCAACAAGTACCGGCTTATGCAAAATTCTTAAAAGATTTATGCACAAAGAAGAGAACAACAAATTTTCCAAAGAAAGTCTTCCTAATTGGTAACATCTCTAGCATCCTCTCTCAGTTTGTACCTGTGAAGTGCGAAGACCCTAGAAGTCCTACTGTCTTATGCACCATAGGAACTAAAGTGATTGAAAGGGCTCTACTAGATTTAGGAGCGAGTGCCAACTTGCTTCCTTATTCAGTGTACCTGCAGTTAAGACTGGGAGAGTTGAGACCTATAAGGATTACGTTACAGATAGCCGATAGATCTGTGAAGAAGCCTATGAGAGAGATTGAGGACGTTTTGATTAATATTAGGGAGTTTATTTTCCCAATTGATTTCATAGTTCTCTAGACTCAACCTGTGGTGGATCCACAACATTGTATCCCAGTTATTTTGGGACGTCCATTCCTGGCCACTTCTAATACTGTTATTAATTGCCAAAGTGGATTGATAAGACTTTTCTTTGGAAAAATGATTCTTGACTTGAATATATTCAATCTAGGGCGCAACCGAGTGATCCACATGACGAGCCCCTAAAAGTGAATATGATCCAAGAGTTGTCCAGTGAGCACCAAAAGGAGGAATTCTTTGATGAGCTAGATGGTTTAGTTGATAAAAATTTATTCTTGGATAAACTCGATGAGTCATCTAATTATGTGTCTTCCACTTGATGGGAACTTCTACCTAAGCCATTGATGACTGAACCACGAGTTCAGTTACGACCATCTATTGAGTGTCCTCCTGAGCTTGAGATGAAGACCCTTTTGAGTCATCTCAAGTATGCTTTCTTGGGTGAACACGGCACACTACCAGCCATTATCTCTCTACAGATTTGACTGAAACTCAGGAGAAAGTACTCATATCAGTTTTGAATGCACATAGGAAAGCCATAGGCTGGAGTATTGCCGATATAAAGGGGATAAGTCCATCTATAGTGAAGCATAAAATTCGTTTACTAGATTATGTACGACCTACAAGAGATCCTCAACATAGGTTGAATTCGGTAATGAAAAAGCTGTGAGGAAGAATATTCTTAAGTGCCTTGACAATGGGATCATCTATCCTCTCTCTGATAGTGCATTGGTGAGCCTAGTTCAAGTAGTGCCTAAGAAGTCCGGAATCATTGTAGTCAAGAACGATGCAAATGAGTTTATCCCGATACGTTTGTAGATGGGATGGCGAGTCTGTATTGACTATAGAAAGCTGAATGCTGCAATTAGGAAGGACCACTTCCGCTTACCTTTTATTGATCAGATGCTGGAACGGTTAGCCGAACATGAGTTCTATTGTTTCTTAGATGGATACTCTATCTACAACAAAATTCCCATCGCCCCGGAGGATCAAGAAAAGATCACGTTCACATGCCCATTTGGCACCTTTGCATACAGACGCATGCCCTTTGGTTTATGCAATGCACCTGCCACATTCCAAAGGTGCATGGTGAGTATTTTCTCCGACATGGTTGAACGATTTCTTGAAATCTTCAAGGATGATTTCTCTATCTTCAGAGATTCATTCCAAGAGTTTCTGCATCATTTAGAATTAGTTCTCACGCGTTGTCATGAGAAATATTTGACACTCAATTGGGAAAATATCATCTCATGGTAGAAAATGTCATAGTACTAGGGCATGTCATGTCGAAAGATGGTATCGAGGTTGACAAAGACAAGATGGATCTCATCATGAATCTTCCACCTCCACGATTAGTAAAAGATATATGCTCCTTCCTTGGTCATGCTAGGTTCTATAGAAGATTTATCAAAAACTTTAGCAAAATTGTTAGCCTTTTGACACATCTACTGGTCAAGAATGCACCATTTGATTTCACACCTAATTGTCTTAGAGCCTTTGCACAGCTCAAGAAGGCACTCACCACCACTCCTAGCATTCATGCACTAGACTGGAATCTGCCCTTTGAGTTTATGTGTGATGCATCTGATCAAGCTATCGGTTCTATTCTTTGACAACGTATTAATAAGTAGCCACATGTTATTTACTATGAAAGTAGGACACTCAATGATGCCCAGTTGAACTACTCTACCACAGAGAAAGAGCTTCTGGCAGTTATCTTTGCACTTGAAATGTTTCGCTCCTACTTATTTGGATCGCGGATTATAGTTTACACTGATCATACTGCTTTGAAATATTTGTTGACTAAGAAACACGCAAAAGCAAGGCTCGTTTGATGGATTCTCTTGTTACAAGAGTTTGATTTTGAGATATTAGACAAAAAAGGTGCTGATAATTTGGTAGTTGATCACTTGTCTCGCTTGCCCAATGCTCCAACTAATTTTTGTCCCATAAATGAATCATTTCCTGATGAGTAATTGCTTGTATTAACACGTGAACTATGGTTTACTGATATTGTGAACTATCTTATGACAAAAAAGATTTCATCCCATTGGTCCAAGCAAGACCGATATAGATTTTTATTCCAAGTAAAATTCTTTTACTGGGATGAACCATATTTGTTCAAATGTTATTCAGACCAGATCATACGTTGATGCATACCTGATAATGAGATACAAAGTGTCCTCTCTTCTTGTCATGATCTTGCTTGTGGAGGACATTTTGGTCCAAAAAAAATGACTTAAAAGGTGTTGCAGAGTGGCTTTTATTGGCTAACTATTTTTATAGATACTGTGAAATATTGCACAACATGCACACGATATCAATTCATAGGCAAAATTTCACGGCGCAATATGATGCCTCTGCAACCTATCCTTGAGGTTGAAATATTCGATGTACGGGGTATAGATTTTATAGGACCGTTACCTAACTCATTTGGAAACTAATACATATTGGTCGCTATCGATTATATTTCCAAATGGGTAGAGGCAATTGTGGCAAAATCAAATGACAACAAAGTTGTTGTCAAGTTCTTGAAAGAGTATCTTTTCTTGATTTGGCATTCCTCGAGTTATCATTAGTGATAATGGTACCCATTTTATAACCGGTCATTTGAGGCGCTCATATAGAAATATTCCATTACCCACAAGTTAGCTACACTATATCATCCACAAACCAATGGGCAAGTGGAAGTTTCCAATCGCCAAATCAAACAGATTTTGGAGAAGACAGTGCAACACAATAGAAAAGATTGGTCATGTAAACTAGCAGATGCATTATGGGCTTACCGTACCGCTTACAAGACCAATCTAGGCATGTCTCCCTATCGGTTGATATTTGGAAAAGCATGTCATTTACCGGTGGAGCTTGAGCATAAGGCTTTATGGGTAATTAAATTCCTTAATTTTAAGCTCGAAAAAGTCGGCGAGTAGTGGAGGCTACAACTTAATGAGCTTGACGAAATTAGATGGGATGCAAATGAGAGTGCTAAGATTTATAAAGAGAAGACTAAAATGTTTCATGACAAAGCGATCATTTGCAAGTCATTTACACCAGGGCAAAAGGTTCTCTTATATAATTCGAGGTACATTTATTCCTTGGAAAATTAATGTCAAGATGTAGTGGACCATATATAGTACGGGCAGTGCACCAGCATGGTGCAATTGATCTCGAGAACCCTAAAAACAGAAGTATATTTACAATTAATGGTCAAATATTAAAACTATTTTTAGAAACTCGAGCGAGCGATCATGTAGCAGTCGTGATACTTCACTACCCAATTTATGCATTGAGGCATGTATTTATTTATAAATTAGAATGTATATTATGTATATTGTGTATTTCTAACATAATACAGGGTACAATAGAAGTTGAGAGCTGCAGAGTAATATTTGAGGAAGGAAGGGGCTTGTTGAAATTTGCATCTCCATAAATACCCAACCAGCCCCAAACCCAAACCCTAGCTGCCTTCACCTTCCCCTTATATCCCCAAAGCCTCCATTGCCTTCTTTGTTTTTTTTTTTTGTGCAGATTGGTCAAGATTCTCCACTTCGAGCTCAATACAAAGGTCACCAGCAGCCATATCTCTGCCTTATATTTCTCTCCACAAAGTCTTGCCCCAAATTCCCTCTTTTTGATGCCAATTAGCGGCAAACACTGCCATTCAGTGGCGAATTTTAGGAATTTCCCCTTGAAAGTTCAGGGGAGGTCAGCTTTCTTGATCCTCTATTTACTGTTAAATCATAATAATTTTGTGTGATCTATAGTATAATCTAATGGCTCAGTTTGCTTGTGAAAAATACTTTGATGAGATTTTTGCTGCATTTTCGGTATATTTTTTATCCACCATACAACCTTTGGGATGGAATTACTTAGTATACACGCCTAATTTATTCTACACTCTAGAGTTAGTAGAGGAGTTTTATGAAAGTTTTGCAAAATCCGATATTTTGGAGAATAGCAAAACTACTAAACTCCACTGGTGTGGAGAAATCCAGAGTTCACACAGCGGCCATCTCTGCATCCACTAGTATCCTCCTTCACCCTGGAAATCAAACCCTAGATGCGATTGAGGAATATTTTACATGGATGGATCCTAATTGCCGAGTGACACGTAATAGAGGGATCAGCAGCAAAACACTTTATCGCAATGTACACGTGATTTACCAATAGATCAACACTAATGTAATGGGGATTACACATGTCATCATTTTACATACCCATATTACAGATTGTTGATTGCATCATACATTAGGACGCTTATTTTTGTATGTGCATACAATTTGTCGACACCATTATAGATGCTAAGATGCGGTCGATGACTAATTTGCCTCTATCATGTCTAATTACACAATTGTGTCGTGAATTTATATTTGGTGCAGAGTTTGATGCATATGCACCCTCACGTATATCCATAGTTATAGAGCACATATCAGTGACATATCACGCTACTGTTCCAGAGGATTGGAATAAATACACGGTTGATGAAAGCATATATGTCACTGAGTTAACACAAGAGAAGGAGGGTGACGTCATCTTTGACCAAGACTTGCTAGTGGATCCCACTGAGCAAATTAATGTTGTCTAGTATGATCTTGGAAAAATTTGACGTCGATTGAAACAAATTGACCATGGAGAGACTTCTACTACATGTACTCGTTGTGCACCCGGAGAAATAAGTAGGAGGCAAAGAATCTCTCTATATACTAAGCAAAAGGGAGAGAGAAAAAGATAATTTTTAAATACAAATAATTAGAAAATATGAAAAAATTCTATTGAGGCTTTCCTCTTTTACTAAATTTTAGGATTTTTTTTAAAAAAAATAATTGAAAGCCACCTAAGAGAAAGGAAGTGGGATTAGTTATACTTATAGTTATTATAACTACCATCTAAACACAAGAAACTATAACTAATAGATATCACTCCAACTCTTCTTTACCCACATTTGTATCTTTTTTATTTTTCCTTATCTCCCTCCATCCTTCTCTCAACATGTTCTTATCGGATCCAAAATCTCTTATTAACGTATAAGATATTTAAAAATTTTTTTGTTTGAAATTTAATTCATGTGTCTAATTTATTTTTCTTTCTCTTTTTTGTAGGATGATTTGAATTTCATGAAGCAAAAGTCACAATATAAAATAAATATTAGACAATTAATACTCATTTAATTCTATTTATCTAATTCAAATCATCCAACTGATAAAGTCAAAATCTTTTGCTTAGTATATAGAAAGAAGTGTAGCCCTTATATATAACTATTAGTACTGAAATGTGTTTACCCACATTTTTATAAAATATAACTATTAGTATATTTTGTGTATAATTAAAATGGTATAATATACTAATAGTTATATACTAAGCTATACATGAAAATAAAAATATAACTATTAGTATATTTTGGAGCTTAGTATATAACTAATAGTATACAAATGTGGGTAAAAAAGATACATTATCATCATTTTTATATTAATGTAAATTACTATAACTTCATTACGAAGGATCCAAGCATTGCGCGGGTTTCCCACTTGTACGATACTAATGATATGTGTATGATGGTTGTATGCCTGAAAATTGATATTTCCCTTCCATTACGAATTTACTTTTAATTAAAATAATAAAAGGAAAAGTTACAAAATAAAATCGAGATTACAGAAATAGGGATTGATTAATTTTGATTTCCCTTTTTTAATTGTGGGTTCTGGTAGTGGTGGGGTCTCGTTGACGCACTCCGTTGACGGTCCGATCTGGATTGGGAAGATGAAGATCTCTCTTTTGAACTCCTCTGTTGGACTCCGGAAGAAGATGCCTAGATCTAATTCCTGTATGCCTGAAAATTGATATTTTCCTTCCATTATGAATTTACTTTTAATTACAATAATAAAAATTAAAATTACAAAATAAAATCGAGATTACAGAATTAAGGATTGATTAATTTCGATTCTCCTTTTTAATTATGAGTTCTAGTAGTGGTTGAGTCTTATTGATGCATT
This sequence comes from Dracaena cambodiana, assembly GCA_036321105.1. NCBI lineage: Eukaryota > Viridiplantae > Streptophyta > Magnoliopsida > Asparagales > Asparagaceae > Dracaena > Dracaena cambodiana. Next base: position 13,722,708 of record JAYEPQ010000020.1, on the reverse strand, counting down.
CCATTGACTGTCTAATTTGGATTGGGAAGACGAAAATCTCTCTTTTGAACTCCTCTGTTGGACTCCGGAAGAAGACGCCTAAATCTCTTTTTTTTTTAAAGAGCTGGTCCCTCTAGAAAATTCCCCTTTTTCTGAACTCTCCCCTACTTTTTTTTATAGACAGAGAAGTAATCATCCGCTTCAAATCTGGATAAAATCTTTTCTTTAAATCCCGATCAAATATACGTAATTAATCACTAAAAATCCAGGTCAAATCGCGTAACTGAAGCACGGGAGGGGGAAAACCTGTGGGAGCGCAGGAGCAGCCCGTGGTTTTCCACCCGTGGGTGCAACCCGCACTCATTTAAATCAATTTTTTTTGTCTACATAACCCCCTCTAAAGTTTTCAACATTTCGTGTTGATTTATAACGAATTCGAAACACTTTGGACTCTTTTAATTTTGGCACTGTAGTCTTCATTGTCAGGAGCAATTTTTATGGTATTCTGTGAACCATATTCTGAAATCGCTATCTTCTAGCTGTTTTGTTATTGGAGGTATACTGTTGAATCTCTCCGATACATCAGAGATTGCTTCTAGTAAATTTTTTTATGCGGGCTATTGTACTTGTGCGGCCTAGCCAGACTTTTCCTTGTAGGTTTGCTTTAGAAAATTTATTGTCTGCATGCAAAAAAAATTTTGATGTCTTGTTCAGAGGCTATGTGCATGACAGGCGTGTGATGGATTTGATAGACAGAGCTAATTGTTAACGTGTCTCATGGAATTTGGAAAATGAGCAGAAGTATGATGTTAACGCACTCATGTGATGACAAGCAGAGGTATGATATTAACGTGCTTAGAGGACAAGTAGAGGTATGATGTTAACGTGCTTAGAGGACAAGTAGAGGTATGATGTTAACGTGTTTATAGGATCCTAACCGTTCAGTGACATCTAGTATGACAGATCAGGAAAAGACAGAGGTATCATTAAACAAGCCTCAAAACTCGACCTATCCAGAGGATTTGGTTATGATAGGAAAGAGCTGACTAAACAGAGGTGACTGTTAACGTGTTCAACTTGGAATTTGACTATCAGAGGTAACTGTTAACTTGATAGAGAGATAGTTTTCGTCAGAGGTAATTTCTAACTTAACGATATCAAAAACAAGTTCATCAGATGTTGTAATGTTGGACTTGATGAAGTGTAAGTTTTCTTTCCTGTTAGAGGTAAAAGATTAACGTGACAAGAGATTTGATGGGGGCATCAGATATATGATTTTAACGTGACAAATTTCTTGAGTGTCACTGAATCTACTAAGAAAAAAAGCGACGAGAGAAGTCTTGCTGTTAGAGGTGAAATCTTAACTTGACAGAGAATCGATCAGATTAGGATTTTTAGCAAATTCCGAACTATAAAAGGATTTAATTAGCCTTTACTAACTACCGTTTGAGTTAGCTAGCCATGTTATTTCCCTCAGCATGGTGAGTTGTTGAGAATTTTGTTTGGACTTATATGCCAAATTTTTACTCTTTCTTTGCTTTTGTAGTTTTGGACAGTGATGTATCCATATATTTAGATAAGGGTACTGTTGTGATAGATTTGTCATGGAATTATGAGCAAACTCCTAGTTATCAACAGGTTTGATTTGCCTTTACTAACTACCGTTTGAGTTGGGCTAGCCGTGCTACTCCTCTCAGCATGATGAGTTATTAAGGATTTCATTTGGGCTTATATTCTAAACTTTCCCTCTTCTTTTTTTCTTAGCAGCTTAGGGCAGTTCATGCTTTTAACCCCAGTATGATGGGTTGGCGAGATACTGGTTCTCTTCCCGTTATCTTGACGGTGTTGGGTAGTTCATGCTTTTTTTCCTAGCATGATAGGGTTAGCGAGAAATTTATTATCTTTCCGTTACCTTGATGGTGTTGGACAGTTCATGCTTTTACCCCCAGCATGATAGGGTTAATGAGAATTTTTTTTGGACTTACTTACCAAATTTTCCTCTATCTTTAGTCGTATAGATGTAAGTTTTTTTTTTATTTTGTACCCCAGTCGAGGTGTAGAACTGTGTGTTAGCGGCAGTCAGTATTTCTTTATTTTCTATAATGAAAAAGAGATCAGATGACTTTATTCCTTTAAGAATAATATTTCTTCAGGAATTTTTCATTAATTGGCATCATCATCCGATCACCGTGTTGATTGATCAACCGGTATGCTCCATTTGAATAGACTGTCTCTACTACAAATGGGCATTCCCATTTTGGTTAAATTTGTCTTTACTCTTATGTGTCAAGATCATTGGTCGTCTGACTGCTAAGACCAAGTCGCTTACTTTAAAAGTTCGTTCTTTCACTTTCTTATTGAGGGCTTGGGATATTCACGCTTGATAGAGCTCTATTTGTTGTTGAACTTTTAAGCGCTTTTCATCTAATACTTCTAATTCCTGAAGTCGTTGATTGTGTTTTTCTTCGGTGGTCATTCTCGTTGCTAATGCCACCCGAAGAGAAGGAATTTGAATTTCCAGAGGTGTGGCTTTCGTCAGTATTCTTACTGTTGTGCGATAAGCCTATAGACAAGCTCCCTACTTCTCATTCTAGTCACGCTGACTTGTGGTGACAAATTTCTGCAAAATCTTTACAATGGTTTTGTTGAATGCTTCTGCTTAGCCATTCACGGCCATTCCATATTCTGAGCTTGTCACAAAATTTAATATAGGCCTTACTAGTGAATTGAGGGCCGTTGTCGCTGATGATTTATTTAGGAATACCAAAGTGATAGATGACATGGTGTTTGATAAAGTTGACCACATTGTTCATTTTCACTTCTCTCAAACAGATAGCTTCTGCCCATTTCGAAAATTAATCAGTTATAGCTAGTATGAACCGATGTCCACGAGAGGAAGATGGAGTGATGGGACCAATGATTTCCAAACCCCATGTCTCGAATGGCTACGTGATCGTGGTTGGATGTAAGTGCTTTGCAGCCTGATGTACATAATTTGCATGCACCTAGCAGGCGTGGTATTTCTTTGCGTATGCCATGGTATCTGACATCATTGTTGGTCAATAGAAGCCCATTATTTTTATCCGGTCTCCTAATTTAGGTCTCGGCTGGTGAGCACCGTAGGCTCCATCATGTGCTTCTTTGAGCACTTCTCGTGCCTCTTATTGTGATAAGCACCGAAGTAAAACTACCCCTGGCATTTTCCAATACAAGATACTAAGCTCAGGATTATAATAGAATCTTTCTACCTCCTTCTTCACTATGGCGGCTTCTTTGGGATCTTCGGGTAATATCCCGTAAAGTGTGAAGTCGACGAAGACGAATCGCCAATCTTTGGGTTCAAAGTTCATCCCTGATGTATAGACTTCATTCGCCTCAAGTATTTCTTCAGGGCAAAGAAGCTCGCGACTTCTAATCACAACAATTTGCTCTATTTAACAAGGAGCGCTAATGTGCCTGCGAGGGAAGCCAAAGCATCAGCGTATACATTCTCATGCCATGGCACGTGGCCAATGTAAAACTCTTTGAATGAGCTGGGAAGTTTGATTGTTGCCTCATAGTAAGTTACGAGATATTCATGCCTGACCTCGTATTCTCCTCTTACCTGGTTTACTATGAGTTTGGAGTTTCCATAGGCCTCCAAATGCTGAATTCCCAGTTGTCAAGAAATTTGCTGTCCTATTAACAATGCGTTGTAGTCAGACAGATTGTTAGAACATGGCTGAGTGAGTGAGTATCCTTGGAGGATTACATGATTCGGCGGGGATATTAAAACTACTCCTACTCCGACAGAATTTCTTCGAGCCGCCCTATCAAAGAGTAGCAGCCAAACCGATTCTTTAGAAATCATGTTGGCTTCCACCATTTCATCTGGAATATCCTCATAAAGTTTAGAGAATTCTGAGATAGGATGTTCTGCTAAGAAATCGGCAATTGCTTGTCCTTTGATCGCCTTTTGTGAGATGAATTGCATATCATACTGTGATAGTAGGATCGACCAATTAGCTAACCTGCAATTGAGTGACTAAGGCTTGGTCATGAGCACTCTCAGGGGATTTACCCAAGAAATCACATGAATTGTTTGGCCTATTAAGTAGTGTTGCATTTTCTGAACCAAGAATACTAGGGCCAAACACTCTTTCTCTACTGGAGTGTACCGATACTGGGTGCCTACCATAGTTCTACTAAAGTAGTAAATGGCTTGCTCATGGCCTGAGTCATTGGTTTGGGCCAACAAGGCACTAAATGAATGGTCAATCACCCGAACATATATCAATCATGTTTTTCCTGATATAGGGGCTTCCAGTACTAGAGGTTTTGTGAAGTACTTTTTGAGGTCCTCAAAAGCTTGTTGACAAGCTTCATCCTAAATGAATGACACACCTTTCTTTGTTAACTTGGTGAAGGGTTAACATCATCCTGAGAGATTAGCAATAAATCTATGAATGTATACTAACTTCCCTTGTAATCCCTGAAGTTCTTTGAGACTCTTTGATGGCTATATCTCTTTAATTAGTTTTACCTTTTCTAGGTTTAAGTGGATGCCCTTGGATGTAGCCACGAAACCAAGAAATTTGCCACTAGAGACACCAACAAAACATTTAGTCGGATTCATTTTTAGTTGATATTTTCTCATAATATCAAACACCACTTTCAAGTATCGGAGATGATCGTCTTTATTTCAACTCTTGATGGCAAGGTCGTCCACATAGCACTCTATCATTTTACAGAGATGCTCGTGGAAAATTCTGCTCATAACATGTTGATATGTTACACCTGCATTCTTCAAACCGAATAGCATAACTGTATAACAATACATGCCTAACGTTGTTCTAAAAGTAGTGTGCTTTTCATCTTCAGGGTACATTTTGATTTGATTATACCTAAAGAATCCATCCATAAAAGACATCCTTTCAAACCCGCAGGTGTTGTCAATCATGACGTCCGTTATTAGAAGCAAAAATTTGTCCTTAGGACATGCTGCATTGAGATCTCGAAAATCAATGCAAATTCAGATTTCTCCATTCTTCTAGGGAACTGGAACAATGTTTGCTATCCAATCAGGATGTTGTTCTTCTCAGATGAAGTCATATTGTATAAGTTTCTTCACTTCATCCCGGATCGATTCCATTAACTCTGGACGGAACCTTCTTTGTTGTTGCTTCACTGACTTTACATCTGGTTTAATATTAAGCCAATGCATAACACTGACGGAACCTCGGTAGGTGGCTCGTTGTTCGAAATGCATGTTCCATTGTCCATAAAGATGTTTAACTAAGGTTTCATCTTGAAGATGAACCAGTTCATCATCTTTATCTGGAATCGGGCTGACAAACCTCATGTTCGCAGTCAGTTGTTTAGATAATATTCCTAGACTAACATCTGAATCACAATCGAAATCTTCTATCTTTTGACAGATCATCTCGTCAATGTAAAAAAGGATCGGGTGTTGTGACATATCCTAACCCTCTGTCGGTTTTGTGATAGTAATCCAGTTCTTTTCCTTCGAGCATGAACGAGGGAAGTAGATTTCGACGTCCCTTACCAAAATTTAATCCAGAGCTGTGGATGAAGTCATATCCTATTCTCTCCATCATTCAGAATAACTTTGGTCCATAATGATAGAATTGAGGGGCTTCCTGAACTTCATCCTCACTATCATCGAATGAATCCATATGTAATTGAACCGTTCCGAAAAGAATAGGTTTTTGATTGGGTCGACGGGCAGGTACTTTGAACACCGCCCCATCCGCATTTTCGATGCTTGATTGTAATATCATTGATGACCTAATTGGTAGGTACAAGATTGCTAAAGTCTCAAATTCTGAAAGACTATCCGCATCCGTACTAGTAGTTAAAGGTACATAATCAGTAGCAACACCAGACAAGTAGGCAAATTCTAGATTTTCATTTATTTCCCACTCGCCTGCATCATCGGCAGTGTCATTTACATCTAAGTCCTCAAAACTGATTACAAGCGGTTCAAACCCTTCTTTGGTGATGAACGCTTCAAACTCAGTGTCAGCCTCATTCCCACTATCACACCCATCATGTAGTGGTGGATCGATCTCAACACTCTTAGTATATAAGAGGGCGTCTACAAAGTAGTTTTCAACCCTCTTAAATGGATGCTTGTCAGCAATTAGGGTGTGCACTTCTCCATCATCATCCATGTATTTTATGCATTGATGTAGAGTGGACGGGACGATCATGTTAGAATGAATCCATGGTCGCCCTAGAAGAAAGTTGTAGGAAATGTCTGCTTCAATCACATAGCAAGTTACTTCATTTTTGAGATCTCCAATTTAGCATCTGAGTCTGATTTTTCCTAGAGGATGACTATTGTTAGTGTTGAAACCAAAGATAGTAGTATTAGTTGAGATCAATCTGTGGGGAGGGATTCCGAGGAACTGCATAAGCCTTCGCGGCAAAATGCTCAAGGCAGACTCTGAATCAATCTGAATCTGACCCACTTCTGTTGAGCCAATGTATCATATATAGTACAAAGGCTTATTGTGCTTAACATTCTTCAATTGCATGTCCTTTGGCGTGAAAGTAATGTAAGGGGTATGCCTCGACACTGAGTTGCAGTGTGGGCATGCCGCCTCAACCTCTTTAGGAAGGTGGGTCAGGAAATCTTCTGAATATGCTAAAGCTTCCCTTAGGGCGTCTCTTGTAGACTTCTGAATCTTGCCGGTATATTTACCAGCTATGCTATAACATCAAATTGAAAAGAAAAGCTTTGCTCTTCAGAAGCATCCTTCCACAGAGCCCAATTATATTTGAGCTCCTTCTGTTTTTCTTTGTCAGAAGTCTGCTTGGAAGTTCTCTCATTGGCTTCCTTGTTTGCATAGTCCTTCAAATATTGTATTCCAGAAAGAGGTGCCTGAAAGGGGTGTGTCTTCAAGCTCTACTGCTAGAGCGATCGTCTCTATTTCAGAATCTGTTAATAGAGGCGCGTCATCTGAATCCTTCTCAATCATTACGGAGACAACATTACACGTGCGCTATTTTCCTCTTGCTTGCACCTTCGTTTTAGGCACCACTGTTGTCCATTGTTCATCCTTGAGAAGGTCCGGATGCACCCAGAAGACCTCTTGCCTCTCTGTTGTAAAAGGGGTTGACCCTTTCTTCTGCTGGTTATGGGTGTCTAAATTAACCACCATAAGCTCACCTTTTGGAATAAGTGTGAGCCCAAGTGGTACCTCTAGACCACCCACTTTAAAGGTAGCTGAGTTAGCTGTAACTCATTTTTGTTCAGGTTTGAGCTGAATTGCTCCAGTATCAATCAATATATTAATCTTGTATTTCAGAATTAAATAATTTTTAGTAGGGTGACCTACGATCCGGTGATATAAATAGTAATTTGGATCATTGGTCTTCCCAACTTCTTCAGGCCTCTTGCTCTTTGGCAACTCTAGCATGTTGCGCTTGATAAGCAAATTAAACATGGTAACAGTATGTTCATCCATAAATGAATACTGTTTCTAAAACCTAGATGGCCTTGCTGTATTACTTTTAGCTGGCACTTCTTTCGGTTTTGGCATATTTTCCACCGCCATTATATCCTTCCATTTGAAACGGAAGAAATGGGATGGAATTTTATTTGTAGCGCCTCTTCTCGCCGATTGTTGCTCTTCGAGGCGTCGAAGTATGTCTTCGACCTGTTCACCCTGCTTGAGCAGGTCTTTCCACGACTTGGATTCAACCGAATCCATTTTGACCAGAACATCGGCTAGTAAGTTGTATCTATAAGTTTCTACGAGAGTTTCTTGCATCATGCCATATGGACATCGCACGGAAAGTTCTCGAAACCGCTCGATGAAGGCTTTCACCGTTTTGCCTTCTCCATGCTTTTCTGCTAGCAAGGATGGCACAGAGACCTCAGTATCATCTTCAAAGAATCGGGCTAAGAACTCACGTTCTACATCAGCCCATAATTTAATTGTCCCCTAGGGTAGTTGCATGAACCAAGTAAATGTGGGTCCTTGTAAGGTGCTCGCAAATATCTTAGTCAAAGTTAGATCATTCCCCATTAGGTGTCCTATCTGCAACAGGAAGTAGAAGATGTGTTGTTGTAGCGAGCCTTTACCATTGAACGACTGAAAGTTCAATGATTTATAGTTTACAAGGTAGGGCATAGTTTCTTATTCTATCGGATAGGGATGCACTATCCCCACTTCTTCTAGCTTTTTGCGATGAAGAGGTACTTTCAGCTGGTTCTCCATCTTTTCCATCTTCTCTATATGAGGGTTGATGATAACCTTCACTTTCTCTTTCTCTTCTGAGTGAGGAGGTGGTTCCTCATGCTCGTCTTTGCTCTCTTCATCTACATTGACAGGTTGTTTTCCTTCATGCTGATTGGAAGAGGACGACGAGGATTGGCCCTTCTTTGTTTGAACCAATAACTTGGTTAGGAGTCATTTCATTTTTTCCATGTTCTTCTCTTGCTGTTTGAGGCGTTGTTCTTGTCTCTCAAGCCTCCTAGAGACTTCTTCTGGAAGGTCGACCATATTCACTGCGGCCTCCAACTCTTTGTTGGACTCCGAAGATGAAGACAAAATGGCAGAATGTCTGTTTTCCTCTTCATCGGATCCTCCAACCAACCATTTATAATATAACGGTATGACGACTCCTCTCCTGGCCCACGTGCGCTGATACACACTCTGTGCCTCAACAGACACTCCTCTTAATCCTGGAGTGAATTCTCTATCTGATGAATCGCTCTCGGCAACTTGTTTGCCCTTGCTAACCATGTGAGATGATGCAGCGGGCAAATCAGTTCCAAAGTATATCTTCATTATTGTCCGTCTTCTTATCGGTTCGGTAATTCGATCAAAAATGGACGACTTTGATTTGCAATCATATTTGGATAGAACGGTTGAAATTAACCATTCACTTTGACATTGAGGAGTGGGTTGGAAGGTGCTCCTCTTCTAAGTGAGATAGTCTCTTAACTCCTGAGACTTGTTTTCATTAATATTTGCAACTTCATGCCTTTCGCATCATAAGTTCAGTTCATAATACTGTTTAGCTTGCAGGATCTCAGGGCTAAGCACTCTTTCAGCATTAGAACAAACTCCAACTCCTTTATGGATTCTTCTAGAATGCGTGCTGGCCTGTGTAGTTGCACGGGCCCTGCGCACCTCTGAATCATGCTTCTGAAGGTGTTGATGAGTTTTATCCGGAGCGTGTTCATCATTTGAAGAAGATTTCGAAGATGTGCATGCGCACATCTTTGTATGTTTCTGTGGATGACCCAGAGGGAACGCCTGACAGCGTGACCAAAAAGGTCAGTGTGCGTTGTGCGCTCCCTGCATGTGAGCCTAAAGGCGCACGGGGAAGCTTAGGCGATTGCTATACTGAGGAATTTGGTACGCGCAAGAGAGGGCGCCGATTTTTGTGTGTGCATACATCCATGGGGGGATTGCACCCGTGGGATGCAACCCGTAGATTTTACCTGCAGGGTAATCCCCTTATTTTTTTATAGACAGAGAAGTAATCGTCTGCTTCAAATCTGGATAAAATATTTCCTTCAAATTCCGATCAAATATACGTAATTAATCCTTAAAAATCAGGGTCAAACCGCGTAACCGAAGCACGGGAGTGGGCAAACCTGCGGGAGGAACCCACGGGAGCACTCCCATGGGTTGGCCAACCAGCAGGAGCACTCCCGCGGATGAAACCCGCGGGAGGGCTCCCACCGGTGGCACCCGCAGGAGCCTCCTGCGGGTGGCACCCGCAAGAGTGTTCCCAAGGGTGCAACCCGCACCCGTTTAAATCAATTTTTTTTGTGTCAACAAAGGCATACACAAGTTTAGGTGTCGGGGAGTGGATTAGGAGATTTGATTTTATTTTATTTTATTTATTTTTTAGAATTTTTATTTTATTTTTAGTTTTTTTATTTTCATTATTTTACACTTCGGGTAGTTTTTAGGGTAACTAACTAAAAAAGTAAAAAAATAAAAATTATTATATATTTTCTTCAATAAATCTGCCTAATAACTAATAAAAAATAAATTTAGATTTGAAATTTGATAGGAGAGTAGATTGGATGATACACTAAGAATTTTATGAAAAATATTAAAATTTGAATAATTAATACCGCTAATAGTAATTTTGAGGTAAGTATACATCTAGTTTTCACTTCACAATAATTTATTAGGTTAAGAATAAAGATGATAACGGTTGAGTAGTCTTCACTTTCTAAAAAAGAAAAAAAAGGGGTGAGCCTGAAATAAAAAAAAGAAAATAAAAAGGGGTGAGTCTGGTATTTAAGGCAATAGCTGCAGAAATAAAAAAAAAGTGTATGATCCGAGTAATCGGATACTTTGCGCCTAAGCAAGCGTGAATATTCGCATGAAAGGTGAAATATTCGTAAAAAAAAGAGAATTTCTTTTTTTGTTATGAGAGAGGAGATGAATCATGAGTTAGAGTTGGAATCCAAGGCCGAAATAAACTATCACACGTGCATGTAGATGTATAGGAGCCAATGAATTATCTATTAGTGGGTATTGAAAGATAGGATTTAAATTTTTGATAAAAATGATAAGTGCATTTGATATGACGCTTGACTTGAAAATTGATAATCTAAATGCGTTCTTGAGTTTATATATTAGTGAGATTAATTGAAGAAAATATCATTAAGAAAACTTTTTTCTTTTTTTTTTATAAAATTTTTATTTTTCTTGATTTTCAGGTATCCTTATTTTTTTCTTTATTCCTTAATCTATTTTGTTCGCGAATTTTGTAGGTATATTCACTGCAAACCCTCACGAGACACAACTCATCTACTAGGGTAACCTAGGAGTTTAAAAGTTTGTTGCACGTGCTAAGTATAATCATGATTCCTGCGAAAGTCGGTTAGGATTTTTTCTTTTTCTTTTTAGGTTTAGATTTTGCTCGAGAACTAGTAAAAGATAGGTGTGGGGGTGTGATGAGTGTCATATGTTGCATATTTTTAACCTCCATTTTATCTATTCTTATATTTAAATAATACTACTCGGGTATTTTTAGTGTATTTTTCAGATGAACCTATTCCTACAAGGAGATGACATAAACTCAAAACTGGATTAGGAAAGCAAGTCTAGAGAGGAGTTAAAAGTGAGCAAACCTACAAGATCATGATGCTGCTGAGAGTCAAAATTCAATACAGTCATTCAGATTAAAGGCAAAGGACTAGAAACTAATACAGAAGAAAATTGGGGCCAAGATACTCTATTTTTGCTGTTATTTGGCGGCATTTGCCGCCAATTGGCAACTTCATGGGGCCCACTCTGGATGAATTTTCTACGGAGGCTTCGATATAATTTTGTAATTTCTCACTTGTACTCAGATTAGGGTTTGATTCTCCGAAGCCCGATATATTAGTTGTATGCTTGTAATTTAGGGTTCTTTTTATGATGTAATTTTGTACTCGAATATTATTGAATAAAATTAGGGTTTGCTGAAGGGGTGACGACCGTCATACCGATTCCAGAGATATCATTTTCTGCTCATCACTGTTTCTTAGGTAATCTATTTACAATTGCTTTTTAGATAGATTTATTTTGCTTTCTAGTGTAAAACTTTACTCGCTTTCTAGGAAAAATAGGATCTTTTTAATTAGGAATATGAGTAGCTAATTACTTTAGTCCTAGGATATAGATGAAATTAGGGATCAACCTCATATTATTCTATTTGTATTCTTTCTAAAATAAAAATAAAAAAAGATAGGATTTTTCTATGAAACAATAAAAATACAAGAATTCATAGATTAGAACTTTGATAGGTTATGCTTAATTTAAATATTTTGATAGCCTATGTTTAGTTAGGGTTTGGAGTTGTTTTTTTATTCGTTTTGTTGAATTTATCTAACGATTTAGTTTATCTCTATAAAAAGTAAATTTTTTGATGGATTATACTTACACACCACTTGATAGTCCATACTTAGGATAATTTAAATAGAAACTAAACTAAAAGATCAGATTCTTATTAAAGAAGGAAGACGAATAGATAATATTTGGCTGTGAACTACTAAATTCCATATCCTAGGCTAATTAGAATTGCAAATCATCAATCTATACTCATAGTTAGCTCGTCAAGATAAGAGAGTTAGCAAGATTGTAGAACACTCTAGATCCTTATGGGAATGACCTGTTAATGCTACAACAGACATTGTGCGATTACAGTAGATTTATCACATCACGAGTCCAAGTCCAATGGATGAGACCTATGAGTTTAGGAATCTAGTGCAAAGAATAGCACTGACACAATAGATCACGACAATGTTATTAGAGAGAATGTTGCAGTCCAAGGAGTTGGAAAGAACCGGAATGGTATCGAATTTTCAAAAGCTGCAGCCATCGGTATTTTCAGGGACAGAAGGGTCATTAAAGCTGAACAATGGATTGTTGACATTGAGAATTTTTTGAAGGCGACAAGAATTCTAAAGGAGAATCTAGTAGAGGTAGTGTGTATTCAGTTGACTGATATGGCCAGAACATTGTGGCTTACCGAAAAGGTAAACCATCAAAAGCTTCTAACCTGGAAATAATTTGTGGAGACATTTCTTGCCAGATTTTTCCATGCATCGACAAAACGGGAAATGAAGAAGAAATTCCCGGAGCTACAACAAAGAGATTGGACTGTGGATGCATATGCCGTTGAGTTTGTGAGACTTAGTCATTTTGCCCCGACTCTGGTAGCCGATGAGGAGGACAAGGCACATGTTCCACCAAGGACTGAAGTATCATCTAAGGAATTATCATAACTATAAGACTTACTTAGAAGTATTCAAAGTAGCATGTCGCTTAGAGCAAGTATTCAAGGAGAGTAGAACAGTGACATTTAAACAGTCATTTGGACAAATAGGAAGCTCATAAGTTAGGAGGTTTGATGGTCCACCAACAAGGAAGCAAATGATACCAAATCGAAGTTCAGTAATTTGTAAATACACCATATACCAGGACATACCCAAAAACAGTGTTGAAGGGCCCAAGGGTTGTGTCTGGTATGTGGATCTGCCAGTCATCGATTAAGCGATTGTCCAAAGGTTCAACAACCGATAGTACCCAAGGTCCCATTCTAACCAATAACTAGACCAACAGCAACATTAGCCCAGAGAGTTTCAGGACCAAATTAGTGAAGACTTTTATAGACCCAACAACAAGCCTATGCAGAGCCCAAGGAGGAGAAGGTCATAGACAGGGGCAAGTAAGACTAATGAATACTGAGGAAGTTCAAATTATTGGGGGAGTCGTAATTACTGAGGAAGTTCAAATTACTGGTTGGCAATGCACCGACAACTATTTTATTCAATTTTGGAGCTTTGCATAGTTTTATCTCTAACATATTTGTTTCTCACAATTCTATTAATTTTGTAATCATATCGCATGGTGGGATATTAAGACTGGGAACAGTAGTATCATGACTAATAAGGAGTATAGAATATGCCTCTTAGTGATTAATAGTAGAGAATTTTATGTCAATTTACTAGTTATCAATGGAGGAGGATATAATATTATCTTAGATATAGATTGGTTAAGTACCTTCTATGTGGTAATAGACTATAGAGAAGAGTAATGCTTCAGATTCTTGTTCATTCAGAGTTTGAATTTGTTGGTGAAAGCCAATGTCTAGAACTGGCTGAATCTAAAGTATTCTCAAAGGGAGGAGTTTTGGAAGGTATGGAAGTAGAAGAAAGAATGATTCCAGTAGTATCAGAATTCTTAGGTGTATTTTCAGAAGAGATACCTAGACTACCACTAGTAAGGGGTAGAATTTACTATTAATATCATTTGTTAAGCTGAACCAGTTTGTAAACCAACTTATCGAATAAAAATTATAGAATTAGAAGAATTTAAGAGACAAGTAGATGAGCTATTGAAATTGGATTTTGTGAGACCTAGTATTTCTCATTAAGGAGCTCTAGTATTATTAACATGAAATAAGGATGGGTGTCAGAGATTGTGTGTGGAATATAGGGGGTTTAACTAGGAACGGAGTGGAATATGTCTGGAAAACAAATGTAATGAGGAATTTGAAGAATTAAAATGGAGACTAACAACAGCACCAGTGCTATCGATTCCAGACAACTCTGGAAGAGTAAAAGTTTATAGTGATGCTTCAAGATAGGGATTGGAATGTGTGTTAACACAGAATAGGAGAGTGATTGAGTTTGCATCATGACAGTTGAGACCTCATAAGAGAAATTATCCAACTCTTGAATTGGAGTTAGTAGCGGTGATTCATACTTCGAAGATTTGGAGACATTACTTACTAGGACAAAGGGTAGAAGTATACACTGATCATAAAAGTTTGATGCATATTTTCACCCAAAAAAACTGAATATGAGACAAACGATGGTTGGACCTAGTAGCAGATTATGACTCAGAAATTAAAGTATTACCTAGTAGGATTGATGTAGTGTCAGATGATCTGAGTAGGAGGCCTGCAATAAAGAGATTAACTCAATAAAAGGAGCTTTTAATGGAGATGCAAAGGATGGAATTGGAACTAATTTTACCAAGAGTGACAGCACAACTTATGGAGATACTGTTACAATACCATTGATAGAGCAGAATATGCAAGCTCAAGTTGTGGATGGAAAATTCTCAGGTTTAAGAATAAGATAGAAGTAGGCAAGAGGCCAGAAATGAAGATGTACTCGGATGGGGCTATCAGATTCAAGAAAAGATTATGGGTGCCTAAGGGAGAGGTAAGAGATAAGATTTTAGAAGAACTTTCAAATCAACATATTACATTCCTCCCAGAAGCAATAAGATATACAGGGACATGAAAAAGTACTTCTGGTGGCCAAGCACGAAAAAAGAGATTGCCAGATATGTATCTAAATGTTCTACTTCTAGCAAGTGAAAGCTGAATATCAGAGAACAACTAGATTGGTCTAACTCCTAGCAATACCAGAATGAAAGTGAAAACAAATATCGATAGATTTTGTTACAAGCTTACCCAAGGGCACCAGAGGCAATAATACACTTTACATAGTTGTAGTTCAGTTGACCAAATCAGCTCATTTCATTCCATTTAGAGTTGGTCAGTCAATATAAATATTAGCAAGAAAATTCATGCAGGGGACATGAGATTACATGAAGTTCCAGTCAGAATTGTATGAGATAGAGATATAAGATTCAATTCATACTATTGGGATAGATTGATGAATAATCTGGGAATATAGATCTATCTTTAGCTTACCATCCACAAATAGATGGTCAATCAGAACAGACTATCCAAATACTCAAAGATATGCTTAGGATATGTGAGTTGGATTTTGATGGATCTTGGAAATATCATTTATATATGATAGAATTTTCTTATAATAATAGTTATCAGGAAAGTATCAAAATGGAACCATTCAAAGCTTTGTATGGTCAGAAGTGCAGGTCTCTATTGTGTTGGGACGAGATTGGAGAACAAAGTATTTTGGAACTTAAGTTGATTATTCAAGCAATAAAATAAGTGAAGGTCAAGAGAGACAAAAGAAATAGGCAGATCGGCATAGAAAACTATTGGAGTTTGAAGTAGGAGGTAAGATGTTTATTAAGATATACCCGATAAAGGCTGTGGTCAGATTTGGCAAAAAGGAAAATCTCAGTCCAGGATACATTAGGCCATTTGAGATCTCAAAAAAATTAAAAATCTTGTCTACAGATTATCATTACCGCCCAAAATGAAAACCATTCATGATGTGTTTCATGTATCACATTTGAGAAAGTGCTTGGATGATGAACTTAGAGTAGTAGACCTATTCGAAATAGATTTGAGATCAAACCTTAAATACGAGAAGCAACCTAACGCAATTTATCGGCAGATGGGAGAAAGTTCTGAAGAATAAAATGATACCATTGATCCTTGTTTCGTGAGATGCACAATCACTAACAGATTTTACTTGGGAGCTTGAGAAGGACATCAGGATAAAGTACCCATATATTTTCTTATGATCGGGTATGTCAGTTTAATTTATTTTTGTATATAATACATATCCGTATATACTATCATTTCTTTTAATTTGGAATTTCGATGACGAAATTATTTTGGTAGATGGGTAGAATGTAATATCCCAAAATTTGTGCTACTTGCATTCTTCTTTTGAGTTTGATCATAATTTTTAGAAATTTTCCTTGCAAGGCCGAAAAATTTTCTCAAGTTTGCTAAATTTTATAATGTTAAATTATCCTTCTAATTATTTTAGAACTCTAATTCTTTCATTCCGGACATCAAAATGATAAATGGATAATTTTATATCATTCTTCTTATTGAGCACTATGTCGTACATTAAATTAGTAAATTTGGGAGATCGCAAACCGGAGCCGTAAATAATAAAATATTAAGTAAACTAGAAATTTCCTTCTACACACCCCCAAATTTAATTAACTTTTTAGCACATCCTAAAAATAAGTCAGTGATGTGTTGCCAAAAAAAGAGTTAGTGTGTCATTTTGGTTGGCACATGCCTTTGCATGGAATGCTTTGAGAAGAAAAAAAGATGATGACGCAGGGGTTTTAAATTTACCAAAATGCCCTTGGACATATATAATCTCATTCTCTCAAATAAAATATTTCCAGGGAGCTAACAAACCACTTTCCCCTCCAACCTTTGTTCTTCCGTTCATGGGAAAACAAAAGGAAAAGAAAATAAAAAGAGAAAAAGGGAATTCAAGAAATCGAAGGAGTTAAAAGAATGAGGTAAGTAACACTTCTATTCTTCATTCTTTTCTTGGAAACTATATTTGCATTGTGTGTACATAATTCATTTTATTTCATAAATATTTTTGGATCACATTTTGAACTATTAGGATTTGAATATGCTTGGCCGCATTTTTGACTAGTAATTAATATTGATAATCGAGGAGTGCGATAACGAAACATCTAGACAAACTCAGCAACTTGTGTTGAAAATACTTGGTTCACAATCTTGATTCATAAGGTTTTGTTTAGTTATCAATGCCAAAGTTTAATAGTGTTTAAAACCCAGGTGTTGGCAAATTTGTGAATTAAACGGAATGCATTCACAAAATCAAAACGCAGACCTCTAAAGGTCACGCTTGGCCATAGTAGTATCAAAAGAGTGATCATCTCTTCGGATACAACAAAACACGGACCTCTGAAAGTTGCGTTTTGATCTTATAATATTAAGAGATTGAATATACCTCTAAATAAAGAAAAACGTGAACCTCAAAAGCCTTAAAAATGGCTAAAGAATAGAAATGTGGGTCTAAATAAGCAAACTAATTGCTAAAAAGCAAATGTGGATTCTCATCCAAAGAGATCTGCAGGGACTTCTCAGGGTTGTGTTTTGTGTTCAAAACCTTAATAGTATAAAGTTACTCCCTTTTATACTCGAACAAGGGTCTAAATAAGCAAGAATGATCACTAAAAGGCAAACTTGGATCCTTGTCCAGAGAGATCTGTGTGGACTCTTAAGGTCACGTTTTAGTTAAAATGCGGATCTAACCCACGTTTCGTATGAAGGTTCGCATTGGGGCCCTAAAGGTTTGTCTAGTTACATAAGAGATGTCTTTGTGAATTCAAATGCGGATCATCGAACATAGAGAGATCCACATTTAACCTTTTAAGCTCAGACGTGAACCCCAGTGGGTCGTGTTCTCTTTCCAGAAAGTTGAAGGTTAAAAACTATCCTTGCTGACACCCAAACGCAGATCTGGGCATGCCATGCAAGTCGCAATGAGCTAAAACACAAACCTAAAGGTTGAGATCTGCATTTCAGTTACAAACCCAAAGGATTTAAGAATTCAGTTATAAATCTAGAGGATTTAAGAGTCCAATTAGAAATCCAGTGGACTAAAAACATATTGAAGAGGCTATTGATTAGAAAGTCATGATATTTCATGGCGATATAACTAGTGAACAGAATATAAAAATCCAATAATGAATTATTGCCAAACAAGATACATGACAACATGATCACTCATGATGACAAGATTTATATATCTTAAATTATATAGAAATAGAGTATCCCCGTGATACGTGTGTAATTATAAAATTGATTTTCAATTCCAGTTTCTAGTGAAGGACATGTACACGATCTGATTTGGCAAGCCATGTATTTCCATTGGTTCATGTGTATGTGTATAATTGACATGGAGATTGGGAGAAACTACATGATGGATAAAAATCGTATCGTATGAGAATCTAGTTGGTCATTTTCTAGTCAAGTGTTGAGAACTTACACTATAGCAGCACTATATGGTACTGAGCCACAGTTTGATACATGAGTCCTCATAAAGGTAATGTCCATTACTGTTTCATAGTATGGGATTTTTCTAGCAGCACCTAGAGGTGCGTCATGGCTCAATGCTATGGGTTTGGGTCGGGACCCGAGTATATGTTGGTACTTGTACAATACGAAAAACTGTACGCCATCTTATACATCATTTAGTTCAAACGCTAATAAGGACGTGATCTAGACTTGTCATTTTTACATAATACTTATCTGCTATTTGCAAATAACATACATAATCTTGTTTATTCTATTATTTATTATTCATGTGACACGTTTAACCCCAACACAATGTATTCACATACTTTTCATCTCCAGTACTGTGATAGGACAAATATTTTCATTCTTTCATATTATTTGTTGGGTTTAATCCCTTGGATTTTGAATTCAGATTTGGAAGGCAAAGAAGGGAAACGAGTTCCAACTGAATACCCGTACTTATTGAATAGACCGAGCGACAGTAGGCAACGAAGTACCTTTTGGAGAACCTTTGTATATTTTGCTTATATTTTATTTTGCCTAGGCATTGCTCTCCTCTTTTGTAATTTTGATTTTTTGTATTAATATTCAGAGTAGTGTGCTATATTATGTAATCAACTCTTTGTTTGAAAAAAACCATTCTAGTTTCATATACGTTATTTATCAATCTGAATATGACAGACCAAGATCTTGTGACTGTTGGATTGTTTACTGTTAATTTAAGAGCACCCTCCATTTTGGGGAGCAGCTGAAAAACGGGGGCATGAAAGAAATGATACCTTATATACGAGAATATGTTCAATCACTCTTGTATTTGCAAGTATTGTCATGCATGTCTTTTCATATTCACATGCTATTGATACATGCATTCTATCATATATGACACCTTGATAATTAATGCTTTGCATATATTACATTGTGAGAGCTTATAGTCATATTTAAATTCGCCTAGAGGCATGCCATCC
This sequence comes from Dracaena cambodiana, assembly GCA_036321105.1. Classification (NCBI taxonomy): domain Eukaryota; kingdom Viridiplantae; phylum Streptophyta; class Magnoliopsida; order Asparagales; family Asparagaceae; genus Dracaena; species Dracaena cambodiana. The sequence goes on along the minus strand of JAYEPQ010000020.1, from coordinate 13,703,545 downwards.
TGTTTGCGTGGAAACTAGTACCATTAATTTTTAAATTTGCCTATTGGCATGCCACTCAGTTCGCTTTGAAACTAGAACCATTTAATTCTTGTTAAATTCACCTAGCAACGTGCCATCCGGTTCATGTAGAAAACGGTATTATTTCTTGTTAAATTTGCCAATTGGTGTGCCATTCAGTTTGAATGGAAACAGGGACCATATGATTCTTGCTAAATTCGCCTATCAGCGTGCCATCCGGTTTGCATGCAAACTAGTACCATATATTCTTGTTAAATTCACCTAGCAGCATGCCATCTGGTTTATGTGGAAACCGGTGTCATATGATTCTTGTTATATTTGACATAGCTTATTGCTTGATTATGTTATATCATATATACCTTGTACTATATGATTCTCGTTATATTTGGCATACCTTCATACTTGATTATGTTTTATAATGTACATCATGTACTATATAATTCATGTTATACTATATATACAATGTACATCTTAATTCATGTTCTATTTAGCATACTTTAGCAATCATGCGCATACTTCTATTATATTGTTCCTTATAGCATACCATACTGATATGGTTCCTATAAAATTGCACGAGGTTGAATTTGTATTCTTTTTTGGATTATGGCCCAAAGAATTATCACACTTAGGTCTGCCAGCTGAGATGGCGGTAGTAGAGGAGGAGGACCCTCTCGTCGAGAATCCATATTTCTAGCAGTAGCCTGAGCACTAGTATCCAGCTTCTTGTAGGATCATTTTTTTTGTGTATATTTCATTTGGTTTGTATATGCACACGTATATGTACACGTATCCTATTTTCTAGTTCAGTCCATGGTATCCGAACATTCTTTTATATATTTAGTACTTTGGTTGTTCTGTTCTGATGTTGTAGTTGACGCTACATGAGAAATCTTTTAATATATATGCTTATCATTTCTGTGTAAACATGTTATTAGATATTGCTATATTTATGTATGTGATGTTGTGGCAGATAGAATCAGACCTGTGATTTATAGTCTGTATTCACACTTCTATATATCTTACTTGCATTTGTTTGAAGAAGAAAAAATGGCCTCATGCACTTGGGTTGTAGGAGTGCCTGCTGGTTACATCCTACCCATTATTGGGACATACACTCGGGCCCACCTGTGTGATTTGGAGTGTCACAAAGTGATATCGGAGCTGCCATTGTTTTTTTGACCCATGATCTTAGGATTTTGCCACATTCATACAAACAATATCCATTAATATTTTCTTTTTTTTTATCTTGTTGTACATCCTAATCTTTGTTTCTGATCCTAATTCGATGCTTATCCTTTTATTTCTAGAAAATGACTTCCAATCATCATATTGGAACAACTCCTGAGTGCAAGGATACTCCTCATTACATGTGTGATCCGATGGGAGAGCTTATACATGTCATAAGGGAATAGAATGCGTTTCTCAGGGTGGGACTTGAGGCAGCCCGACATTAGGAACCAGTCACTGGGAGGAGAAAGGCAGAGATAGGGGTGCAGAAGCATCCAGCAGATCAGATATTTGGCGCATCGATTAGTATAGTTCCTCTAACTAAGCGCTAGATGACCCTTCTATAATTAGGCCACCACTGATTTGTAGATATTCCCAGTTGTCTGGGCACACCTTGAGTACGTGTTGGAACGCTCTTCGGTTGTGTTTTCGTTGTGGCGCTGTAGATCATCAGGTGGGGGCATGTTTGCAAAGGAGATTTTTTAGAGATAATAGGCAAGAAATGCAGACTCAAAGGCCTCAGTAGCCACCTCAACAGCAACAACCAGAACCAATAGTAATACTGATGAGGCCAACATCGAGGAGGCCATTGGTACTACAATAAGCCTTCTGAAGAGTTTGAAGAGTTCAGGCACAGGGAGCTCCAAGATGTAGACAGGGTCAAGCTTACACTTCGACAATAGAGGAGGCTCATGCATCCAGTGAAGTTGTCATAAATACTATCTTAATTGGTTATGTACTTGCACATATATTATTTTACTCCGGTGCATCATATTGCTTCATATTAATTGCATTTATCATTCAGCATACCATACCATATATTACTTTAGACTTGAGGTTGGACATTAATACTGGGAATGGAATAATTTTGTCTAGTAAACCTTGTAGATATTGTCCAGTAGTGGTAGGTAATAGAGAATTTCTTGCTGATCTATTGGTCTTAGACCATTGTAGTTTTGATGTGATCATAGGCACGAATTGGCTAAGTGCTTTTCATATGGTGATTGATTGCTATAGGAGAGCCATAGAATATTAAATTCCTAATCTGCCTCTCTTAGGAGAATTATGCTCTAGGTGAGTGGCATCAGAGCAAGAGGACGGCATTCGGAAGAGATATCTATATTTGTTCTGATAATACCCCGGTACCTACTTAAATTTATTATTAAATGGGTACTTCTTCATTTACCTTACAACTATCTTCTATTATTGATTTAAATTTCAAGAGCAAAATTTTTTTGTTAGGTAGGTAGAATATAACAACCCTAATTCCTAAGCCCATCTATCTGTTATTCTGTATTATCCTTATCAGGTCGTGAGCCTGAATACTAATACAAGCGGATACTGAGTAAATAGAGCTATATTTTTCAATCTAGTCTTCAATTTCAAATTTCATAGAGCGAGAACATTTTATCTCATTATTTTGGATTTTTCTGTATTTTTCTTGAATTATTTTGGATCGATCGATTTTTGGACAAATACCCGATTAAAATAATTAAATTAAATAAAGTAATCTAATTTTACCGTTACGCCAACTCTAAATTTCTCTCTATAAGCCTTGTAGGCTTTGTTGACCAAATTTGAGTTGAAAATTACCCAATGGCAATTAAATAAGATGAAATATAAGGGTTTTTAATATGGCTGCATACATATCTTCCGCCACCTGTTTGACCCATGAAATAAATGCATAAAAGTATGAGAAAAAATCAAGCTTCTTCCTATCATTCTTCTCTTCATTTTCTCTTTGGACTTCTAACCCTAGTTCCCTCTCCATTTTCTTAAAATAAATTGCCAAATATTCAGCCTGAGAGTGGACTGAAAAATCCATTAAATTCCTCTTTGAGCTTTGTTTTTAAGTTTAGCCACTTCAAATTAACTCTTAACTTCTCCACCAATGTGGAAAACCTTCTCCAGCCTCTGTCCTTGATCTTTAGTGTGATTCTTAGAGAATTTTTCTATTTTTTAGGAGCAATCACATCAGTATTGGTTCATATCCGATTTTGGTTGAATAAGAGGTAAGAATACTCTCTCAAATCCTATATATTTGTGATTTCTTGATTATATATCCTCAAATATGATATCTAAAGTAGTATTAACTGAATTTAAAGAATTTACATGTTCTAAATTGCATTTATCTTGAGTTTCTTGGTATATATTACATCGTGCATGTTACACATGTATAAAATGTATTGCTGCCCAGACCTATGCAACAATACATATTAGAACTTCCATAACTTTTGCATTTCAACTCCGATTGAGCTTATTCTAGTGCCACTAGAAAGAAGATTTACTATTCAACATTTTATTTGACTACATTAGTTCCTATTTAAGCAATTTACCTAACTAAAAATAGCCTGGAAGATTACTACTTGGTACTCCCTAGTAGCATAGCAATAAGCAAGCAGTAGTAAAATGACCATAATTTTTACTCTAGAACTGCAATTAAGCTCATTCAAGTTGCATCGGATTCTAATTGAATTATCTACAACTTTATAAAATTTTATATTCTAATTTAGTTATTTTCCTGACCAAAGCAAACTTGGGAATTCCCTCGCTTTTGTACCAGGTCCATAGCAATAGGTTTATGGTAAATAAATCATAACTTTTGCTCTAGAACTTCAAATGAGCTCATTTAAGTTTGTTTGGAAAGCTAATTGAATTATCTAGAATGATTAAAATCTTAGAGTCTAATTTTAATGTTATCTTGATCAAAAATAATTTGGAATTCTTAGTTGTACTAGGTCATAGCAATATCATGTCTATAGTAAGACAATCATAATTTTTGTTCTAAAACTCCAATTAAGCTCATTTAAGATTTATTAGAAAGAGTTTTCTATAACTTTACAAAATGTTTGCTTCTAACTCTATTTTGCGCTAATCAAACAAGACCGGGAAATCTGACTGTCCGCCAAACTATAGCAACATATGCATATATGTTATGTCCGTGCATGTTCCACTTGACTTATGATATGTTATCCATGTACACTTTTCAAATCACTCTTGTTATTATCTGTAAATATTAATCTCAGACCTGTCATAGCTCATATCTTGACATACATTCCATGTTTGTGCATTTACAATTTGATACAAGATATTATATGCATGCACGCATGTTTATTTGTGCATGTTATTACTTGTATATGTTATTCGTACTTTGAAATGATGCCTTACATATGTAAATATGTTATATCACTCTTGCATTTACAAGTATTGCCGTGCATATCTTTTCATATTCACATGCTATTGATATATGCATGCTATCATATGTGACAACTTTATACGTTGATGTTTTGCATATACTACATTGTGGGAGTTTATAGTCATATTTAAAATCGTCTTGAGGCATGCCATCCGGTTCACATGGAAATTGGTACCATTATTGTTAAACTCGCCCATCGGCATGTCATCCGGCTCGCGTGGAAACCAATACCATATGATTCTTATTAAATTTTCGTAGTGGCGTGCCATCCAGTTCGCATGGAAATCGGTACCGTTATTGTTGAATTTGCCTATCAGCATGTCATCCAGCTTGTCGAAACTAGTATCATTTCTTATTAAATTTGCCTATCGGCTTACTATCCAGTTCGTGTGGAAATCGATAACATATGACTCTTGTTAAATTCGCCTATTGATGTGTTATCCGGTTTGCATGGAAACCGATGCCATATGATTCTTGTTAAATTCATCTATCAGCATGCCATTTGGTTCACGTGGAAACCAGTACCATATATTCTTGTTAAATTTGCCTAACAGCATGCCATCCGGTTCATGTAGAAACTAGAACCATATGATTCTTGTTATATTTGGCATACCTTGTTGCTTGATTACGCTATATCATATACACCATGTACTATATAAGTCTTGTTATATTTGGCATACCTTGTTGTTTGACTATGTTATATCATGGTCACCATTAATTATATGATTCTTGTTATATTTGGTATATCTTGTTACTTGATTATGTTATACCATGTACACCATGTACCATATGATTCTTGTTACACTATATATACCATGTACATCTCGATTCATGTTCTATTTAGCAAACTTTAATATTCATACGTATACATCTCTTATATTGTTCCTTTTATTATACCACACTGATATGGTTTCCGTAGAATTGTACAAGCTTGGGTTTATATTCTTGTTTGGGTTCTGACACCTAGGATTATCACACCTAGGTCTACCAGCTAAGATAGCAGTAGCAGAGGAGGAGGACCCACTCCTTGAAGATCCACATTTCTAGGAGTAAGCCGAGCACCAATATCCAGCTTCTTGTAGGATCTTCATCCTTTTGTGTATATTTCATTTTGGTTTTTATATGCACACGTATCCTATTTTCTTGTTTAGTCTGTGATATCTGGACACTTTTGTATATATTCAGTACTTTAATTGCTCTATTCTGATACTGTATTGGACTCTACATGAGTAACCTTTTGATGTGCATATTGTTTATCATTTCTATGTAAACATGTTTTTGGATATTGCTATATTTATACCTATGATATTGTGACAGATAGAATCCTGTGGTTTATAGCCTATATTCACGCTTCCATATATCTTGCTTTGTATTTGTTTGAAAAAGAAAAACTAGCCTCATGCACTCGAGTATTGAGAGTGCCCGCTTATGACACCCTATCCATTATTGGAACACACTCTCGGGTCCACCTATGTGATTTGGGGTGTCACATATGAGGAATTCAAGCTCTAAGCCGAAAGGGCGGTTGATTATTCCAAGATACATGAAAATCTTGCCTTCATAGTATAGATGCAGGTTATAGGATTGGAAGAGTATAAAGGCATAAATTAGCATATACTACCTTGTAATGAGGTAGTATGAGAATTTTATGCCAACTTGCAGCCGACAATGAGAGACCAATATGCATACTCCATAGGATTGGGAATGTAAGTACCATTCACTAGAGAAGAGCTCCTATGGGCTATTCCTATCCCCGAAGTGCCTAAAGAAGGACCATCATTTAGAAATAGAGTCAACAATACCAAGTGGCTCACGAGCGCTCAAAGAGCTATGTATGAATATCAATAATTACACTTTTAATGGAAGTTTCTTGAAAGTGGGCTTCGTATGGGAGAAGTATGTTTTGGTAAGCTTCTTTATCAAATATAACATCATACCATCCTCCACAAGATCATAACTATATTCAAGAGATGTGGTGTTATTGAATATAATTTTGCCCGTTCTATGTCACCTCCATCATGCACTTTGTAGTAATTCAATGAATGGGATTGGTCCATGAATGTATCCAGCACCCGAGAAATGCAAAGCTAGTACTAGTTTTGTAGTCTATGATAACAAAAATCTGCATCAGCAATGGGATTGATTTGTCATTTTTTGACATGTTCACCCGTCCGCTATAGCCATTTTCAGATACAACCATTCGAAGGAGCATGAGTGCTCAACATGCCCAGTAGGAGCAATAGGTAAAACAAAAGTAACTAGAAGGTGTCACCCCATTGGTTGAATATGGTGAACAACAGTAAGAATATGCAGGTACAACAACTCAGGCGGCCCAACCAGCAGAGATTAGACTTCAAACATTGAATGAGCCGATAATGAGAATGACTAACACATTCAATGAAAGGCTGCAAATCATCAAGACTTGGCAAACCCAAACTAAGCTCATCAACAACGCCAATATCGACTCCTAACTAGGATGTACCAATATATAACTAGTGAGGATGTTACCATTTCTCTTGATGAAGACGATGAGACAAGCAAGGAGACCACATGTTTTCGCTGGTGTCAAAGATGCAAGTAACAAAAAGGCATTCATCAGCAATGTCATTGATATCGACTATTCGAGGGAGTGGATTTTCTAGAGAACCTACAAAGGCAAGTATTTTTAATCTTAACCTCTTATATTATTTCTAAGTGTATTATTTGCATAGCTATATTATTGATGCATTGAGGATACTACATAATTTAAGTTGAGAGGTGGATAGATACAATTTAGTTCACTTTATCATATGTGTATCACAACTAACTAATTAACTTACAAAACACATAAAACTTTAAAAAAAATAAAAAATTTTATTTCTTTGAAGTAAAAGGTAAGATTAAAAGTATTTTACATGGTATATTTCTAAGATTGATATTTTAATATTGATACTTATGTGATAATAGTTTTATGTAATCTTGATTGTGAATTTAAATATGACAATAAGATATATGGATACTTAAGACTTGAGTCAAGTATGTACTCTAAACACTTGCACAATGAGTCATAAAATTTTGATAACAAAAATAAAACTTAAAAAGAAGGCCTATCATATATATAACAAAAAAGAGAAAAAAAGTGAGTCTGATATTAAGACAATATACTTCGGGGAGAAAAAGAGAAAAATAATAATAATATACATATATGTATTAATAATAAGAGAAAGTAAGGGTTAAGTAGTTGGATTCGTGTGCCTCAGTAAGCATGTGTGTTCGCACAAAATACACTTATGAAATTTTATTATAAACATAAGTTAAGTAACAATGTATTTGTAACTCAACAGATTTGAATATTGACATGAATGACAGGTGTTTATAAAAAATTAGAAAAATAAAATATCTGAAAGGTTCTAATAAATTTGATTGGAGTTTGAAATTTGACAAGACTTTATATATATGATCACAAGAATGCATAGGAGAGGATAATTAAAAGAAAAAGTATATCAACTATACGATTTAAATAAACATGATAGATGCATAAAGATATTTGATAATAAGAGATTTGTTATGATTGATATCTTTCTAGATATCCATGTGCATATCTCTAATTGAGTTTGATTTGGAAAAGAAATGAAAAACAAAATTATATAGTTAATAATATGATACTAACATTTTCTTTTTTTTATTTTACACATATCCTTATTTTTATTTTATTTATTTCTTAAACCAAACATTTCTTATTGTTCGTGGGTAATATCATTGGAAACCCTTACGAGACAATACTCATCCACTAGGATAACTTAGGAGTTTAGCGGCTTGCTAAGTGCAATCGTGATTCCTACGAAAGTGATTTAAAATTTTATTTTCCTTTAAGTTAGGATTTATTTTATTTGATAGTTTTGCTAGGGACTAACAAAAAATCAAGTTAGATGGTGTGATTGTGAGTAAAAAGTGTAGTTATTTTAGTTTATTTTTTATACTTGTAATCCAATTTTGGTTATTAATACAAGAAACTAATGAAAAATTATATTTATTAATGAAATTCTCCACTATGATATTTTTTTTTAGTATTTTGTAGTCTTTTTACAGGGTTCTATATGCAAATGGAATCAAATAATCAAATGATATCTAAAATATCAGTTCAGAACTGTGTGTTTACAGGTCTGGCTGTCAATAGCCATCTATCGACAGTTGATAACTGTCAACTAAGATAGATACCTGAGGCTGGCTGTCGAAGGGGCTTTGGAAAGCTACGCCGCAATTGATTCTTTGAAGCTATTTCAGAGAAAACTGATGTGAATAATCTACTAAAAGCGTACCGTACCGGTTGTAGTGCTTTATAGGTCATTCTCACGAGCATCTAAAATATTTTGCATTCTTACTAATTCTATAGTTCTATCAAATTAGCTATGAGGGTCTAGATTGAATGGATTGGTTAAGTTCCTAAAGTTAGCCTAGAATATCGAATCCATTAGAATAATAGCTTAACAATAAATTATCTCTTTCTTCCAAACATTTTAATCATGCATAATCAAGTAACACGTTGAAAAGCTGATCTTTTTAATTCAATTTTAATTAATAGCCCCTAAGTGTGACCTATCAAGTGTCGTGCAAGTACAGATCATCAAAAATAGTATTTTTCTTAAAAACAAATTATATTTAGTAGATAATCTCATACACAAAATTTAGGAAATAAACTTCAAACCCTAATCTAAGTATAGGCTATCAAAAAACGAAACTTAAGCATAATCTATCAAAAAAATTAGATCTAGAAGTCTATTCTCTTCAATTTATTTGTAAGAAAGTCTTGTTAATAATTCTATAAATAAACAAAGTTTATGAATTCCAAACTAGAGGAACTTCCAACAATGAATATATGTACCGAATACACCTCGAGTCGAGATTCAAAACCAAATTAAAAAAAGGATTCCTCTCTCAACCACCATTGCCAATCAGAATCATTTGGATAAGAATGCTTCCTGATAGTTATGCGAATATCATAAGGAGGTCGAGTATGGCACTGAAGACTTTCGTCAGCTCTAGAAGGACATCGAGAATCTCATTCTAAGAGGTCACCTTAAGATCTTCATCGATAAATCGAAACTGAAGGGAAGTCAGCCAGCTCTCCTCAAAATCCCTAGTCGATGGGATGATATGGCTAATCCAGCAAGGAAGCATAAATTATAAGAATGTGACCTCCCTAAAGAGAGAAGCTACTAGACCACTCCACGATGTGCCCAATAAAATACCCAGCCTTATGCTCCACAAGTACATCATTTTGTGCTCATTTAGTGCCCTAGACCTATGCTCAGCAGATACTTGGTCCTCTAAATAAAAGCTCGCACTGTATACTTATTTTATAAAATAAAAGCTATCATTAGTCACTACTCTTATGCAATGACCTACTCGGCAAATGCCTACTTACTCGGTAAAAACTCTTGTATACGACGAATGTTCGTTTACTTGATGAAATATGCACAAATTCAGTAGAAGCTCGCTTATTCAAAAAATAACAAACTACTTGCAAAAAGCCAACTTGCTCGACGAAAGCCCTTATATACGATAAATGTCCACTTACTCGGATGCCCACCAGTTTGGCATAAGCCCACTTATTCGTCACAATACCCACATATTAATAGAAAACCCACTTATTCAGAGAAACGCCTACCTACTTAGCAAAAACCCACTTATTCAACAAAATGTACACATAGTTAGCAAAAGCCCATTTATTCGGTGAAATCCCACCTACTCAGCAAAAGCCTCTATATCCAAGGTATGTCCACTCATTTTGCAAAATACTCACTTTTTGGCAAACACGCCCATCCGATGAAAGCCGACTACACAAGGTCGCCAATCTTAGGAATGAACGACCACTAAATACCATATAAATCGAATGGGGCCCAAGTAGCCAGAATTTACCAACGAGCTTCAAATATGCCCAGACTTGAGGTCAAGCTCGAGGGCTCTCCCCATACAACCAAACTATAAGGCGCACTTATCTGGCCCAAGATGGGGAATCCGGCAAACAAACAATTTGGTTCTGAGCCATGTTCATTACTTTGGCAAGCGCGTAATAAGTACTTGGCAGGTGTCCAAGTCGATTGTCCTGTACTTAGTTTCATAGCTATATGCTCCCAACTTATTGGTCCTACATCTGTCAAACATTCAGCGAATGCCCAACTTGGATTCAAACCGAACTCAATTGTGCACTACAACAATGTTAAACTCTATGCTCCTAACTTATTCTAGCCTTTTAATTGTCACGTTTTGGGCAAGCGTCCAAGAAACAATAGTTTGGCCCTATGTTTACCCATTTACCAATAGAAATGTAGATATGCAAGTAAAAACTTAAAAGTTGACAATGCTGTGTTCAAATGAAAGCTCATTTTTAATGAATAAAATGATTACAAACCATGGACGATAATCCGGTCTCAAACAATATAATTCAATGATGAGTACAACTGCTTCATTTGATTAAGAAGATTTGACTACATTTGTCAGATAAAAGTTATTCTCCGCTCCGAGCTTCCTCTTCCGATAGATGTGAACTTATCTACAAGTGAAAGCTAAGCCCCTCCCTTGAGAAGGAGTCCTTTAACTCCATATCGCCAACGCTCAAGTAGTGCACCTGAAAACTTCAGACTTTCAGAGATATCTGTTCACCATAAAAATTGTAAATTTTTTTATTGAAAAACTTCTCAATGAAAAAATTACAATTGGAACGGTTTTCCGTTTACAGAAAATGAGAAAAGTGATTTTCCTCTTTGTTTAAACTGGGTTCTGTAGTAGTTGTGAAGAACGATCTTGTTCTCTGTAGACACTCTGAATAAATTTCTGAATAAATTTCTTCAGTTGGCAAGATTTTTTGAAGTTTTTGATTACACCAGCACTCAAGTAGAAATGATTTCTTTTTTTAATAGTGATCTCTAGTTGCCTTTTTTAGCCTAAACTTCTGCTATTTATAGGGGTCTAGAGACTTTTGAGCTGATGTAACTGTCCAACTGATGACCTCCGTAATTTGAGAATTAATTTTTTATCTTTTGATCTAGAGGATTTGTATTAAATCTCTAAAATGTATAACCAATGTTCTTAATTCTCTGAATTGTAACCGAAACATAGAACTCAACTTTTAGATTCGTGTTTTAATGTTTGGTGGCTTGCATGGTATACTCATGGCTTGCATGGTATGCACCGACCCACATTTGAGTGCTGCTGGAGATGGTTTTCACTCCTTGAAATTCTGAAATAGAAACGTGATCCTCAAGGGTTCGCATGTTGACTGTGTTTAGAAAAGAATAAGTCAGACGTGGATTTCTGTATAGTAAATGATCCGTATTTTAATCTCTTAACTGTACCCTTGAATTTTATGGGCTTTTTGTGGGCCCTGATGCAATCTTACGCTCGAGTTCAATTTTAAGTATAACGCAACCTTACGGGAGTCCGTTTCTGTTAATTCAATCCGCAGATCTCTATAGACAAAGATCCGTGTCTTAGCCTTACTCGCGGATCTATATGGATGGGGATCAGCATTTTGGCTATAAAAAGAAATGAAACGTGACTCTGTGAGAGTCATGTTTTAGCTCTTTTTAGCTTCTATTCGCGAATCTCTTTAATGAAAGATGATCCACGTATTAGCTACTATTAAATTTTCTCCTTTTTTCTTCTTTTTTCTTTTCTTTTCTCAAAAAATTACGCCAACATAACCCACTCCAAAGTTTTTAAAACTCTATGGTCTTAGAGGTGTTTTGAAATACTTTGGATAAATTGATAATTGCAAAACATGACTTTGATTATGTGGAACTATGCTTGAAAATCGCGATCTTGCATCAAAGCTGCAATTCTACTTTTGAATGGAAAAAATACGATTCTGTATTAGAATCGCGGATCCGCGCATGAGAAGGAACACGCGACTCCGTGTTAGAACCGCGGATCTGCGCTTCATGCAGTATATCCGTAGCATCGCCGCCTTTTCTAGCGTAGAGACTGAAGCATCCTCTATGCTCATTAATGAAAAAATCCTTATGAGATTTGGGCCAAAGATCCAGCTGATAAATCATCTGAGCGAAGATCTCAATCATCTAATTTCTTATATAAAGTACTCTAACTCTTTCTAAAATAATTTGAACTCTAGAGTTTTCTTTGCCTCCAAGCTTTTTAAGGTCTTTCGTCTTCAAGCTTTTCATCTTCGAATTTCTCTGAACCCTTTTCCTTCGGATTTCTTCTACATCAAGTTTTCTTAAGATCTTAAAGAAGATGATCAAAAAGGTTTCAACTGCTGGTCAAGCCAGCAGTGGTTCTCAAAATTCTCAAGCTGCTTCTAGCTCTTCTGCTATAGTATTTCGGGAGTAACTAGGTTCTCAAACTGCTTCTGGCTCTATAATAGTTCAGGAGGAACCTTTGATTGGGGGTGAGTTCCTCGTTTTAATCTCCACAGCAGATCTGCAATACATCTCTTGGACTCAGGAGACAATCTTTTTCTCATAACTTTGTTTTAAACCTTTCTTTTCTCTTAATGCAGTGGATTATGCTTTAAACCCTCCTTCAAAGAAACACTACTTCGGCCATATAGGTGGATAGGCCATATAGGTGGATACGATGGTGAAAAGCAATTTAGGCTCCATAGAGATTTTTCAGCTTGTGTAGCATCTAATGGTCGGGAGAGGAAGACCAAAATCTTGGCTCCTACTCGTTCCTCCTTGAGGGAAATTATAAGAATTGCTCCCTTTGAGGGAAAGAATAGAAGATTGATGAATAAGTCTCATTTCCAGTTTGGTGATAAGGTGTCAATCCCTGATGATTGTTTAGATGATGGGGCCTACAAATGGCTCCGTCAAATCAAAGGTCGCAACTTGTTTCTTCCAAACATAGAGAGATCCTATCCGTTCTTATATATTCAATCCCTTTCTGCCCCTAGAACCATGGATTGGCATTTAGATGAAGTGCAAGATGATGTTTTGTTGGTTGGATTTAAAGCACATGGTGTTTTTCCTCGTTCCACTGGAAAATATGTTTCAAGATTGTTTCCTGGGTCCCTAAAGAAAAATTATCCTTTGGGCGAGACTCTGTTTATTGCTCAAATCATTTTACACCAGTTTATTAATGTCAAGGGAGAATTCCCGGTTCAAGACTTTCACCCAGTTGGGTGGGTTCGTTCTTCTTCAAAGAGTCAATAGGCAACATTGACTGGTTATTTCTTGAAAACCTTTGAAGAACATTTGATAAACATAGATCTCTACTGCACTATAAGGGCAGTTCAACATGGAATTACTCCTAGTCGATTCCATTTCTTTTGCTTATTGGAGTTGTATAATCTAGATACCTATACCATTTTCACACCATGTGGTGAACTAGGGCTCGCCCTTCATGAGATGTATGAGATTTTAGGGTTGCTCATAGGGGAAATTCCTTATGAAGAATATATTCTCACTGGAGAAGAACTCCATTTGCTAAAATCTCAATATCCTGCAATTTATGAAATCTATTGGGAATTGTTTTATCATTATCACATCTGCGGTCACATATCTCGTGTTCGGTAGCATAGTGTAAAGCAAAAGAAGTGGCTGCAGTATCTTCTTCCAAACTTTATGACAAATAATTCTAATTTTACTCTCCCCACAGTTTCTGAGCAGGAGATTGAAGATAGGATTGCTCATTTTGGGACGGATGCCTATATTGCTGAATCAAATGAGGATGTATTCAAGGCTGGGATGTCCTTTGAAAGTTTTTATTATCAGGCCCAACAGCTTTTATCAGATCCTGCTTTATTGACTGGTTTTTTGATGCTATGGCTAAAACGCTACGTGGTTCTATCAGCACCTCAAGAAGCTTTATCAGTTAGAGTGGTATACTCGGCAGCATTGCTAACATACGATTGTCCACTTAGTTTACTGCCGGCGATGGTTTGCGGTGTTCAAAGTGGATTAAGAGTATTGACTAACAAATTCTGTAAAGTCAAAGAAGTCCTTGATGATAATGGAAACCCAAGGATCAAGACCCCAAACCCACAGGTAGAGCTTCCATACACATATTTGATAGCTTGCATGGTTTTGCACTGTCCTTTATTGATGAGTCCCATTCACCCTCCAACAGACTTTAATTCACCCAAAGTCCATCATTACGAGAGATCACAATGGGGAGGGGGTTATATGGCTGTAATTTGTAGATAGCTTCAACATCATACTAACTATGAGTTGTACAAGTGTTTTTCCTATTTTCCTAATACTGATTATGGTGAGAAATTCACGGACTCAATTGGTGCTGATAATTTCACCACTTTATCTCCTGGATGCTTTTGGTGGTTGATAAGCATACTCCATGGTACTTGGTTCTCCGTTTAGGGAAGACTTGTTATATTGAGCCTTATTACCCTAGCTGTTTCTCTCGACAATTTGCATACGATCAATTATATGTTGAGAATCAAAATACAGACATCAATTTTGAGGGTAATTTATTTGAAGGAGCAAGAGCTTGGTACCATTTTATATTTGGTGGTATGAAGGCTAGATTTAACTTGCCTCTGAAAACTCCAAATTTGTACATGTCTTTTAGTTTTTGTAACTGGTATTCTATTGCCAATTCTATGCCTCAAAACTTTGATGTAAATAACACCTATCTGAGGGATATTAATGCGTGGTATTCTCAAAAGAGAGAAGCAGACAGCACTAGAGTCCCTAGAATAGATGAATTTGGTCAAGAATATGACTTTGAGGAATATGATTCAAGGGATGAAAGTGATACTGCCATGATTCCAATGGATCAGCTTGTATTCCCAACTATTCCAGTTTCTCCTCCTCCTGTGGAAAAAGGATCGTATTCTAATTCCTTCTTCTATGGAAAAAGGATCGTATTCTAAGTTAGGTTCTCCTCCTCAGAAGACTACTTCTAAATGAAAAAGGTCAAAGTAGTCCCGCGACTTTCCAATCATCTCAGAAGTTATTTTAGCTGAAGCTGGTGTAGCAATTCCTAGTTCAACCTTTGAAACCACTGGAGGGGAACAAGAAGACGAAGATGAGTCAAGGTTGCTTCTCCATTCATCTAAGAAGCATCATAGTCAAGGGCCTATTTTTAGGATTGAGGAGCGTGCTCAAATAATATCGGATTTTTCCAGTGACTCAATCACAGAGACTCCCTCCACTGTAATGGCAGCTGAACCTTCATCTGCCACTGAGCCTCTTTCAAAAGAACCAATTAAATCTGCCCAAGAAGATTCTGCAACACCTGCTCCTCTAGTAATCCAGATTGTTGATGATGATGAAGTGAAAGTTGTTAGGGAGATCTGTGCATCAAGCTCTTCCTCAATGGCGGTGCCTACAGATCATCAATCCACAAAGACTATTCAAACTCGTAAGTATTTATTTGATGTAATCCAAATTTTGGTTTCTTTTGCCAAATCCACAGCTCTGGGGTTTTAGTTTCATCTTCTTATTTTTTTAAGGAAATTTTGACGACCCAAGTGGTGATGATGATGATGATGATGTTGTTGAAAGTAAAGATATTCGCTCTTCTACTCCTCCGTCAGATCATAGCAAATACACTTTTTTGATGGCAGAAGAGAGAGCTGAGATATATGGGCCTAGAGAATCAGTGTCCAGCCTCAAGGTTTCTCCAAAACTTTAGTCATTTTCATCATCATTCATTTTTTTTATTTAACCATCTCTTCTTCTTTCAAAAATGCTCTCTTCTACCCCAACTTCGGAGTATGTGCCTAAAGTTCAAACTTCTTCCACTGAAGTTGAAGTCCCAACTGTGGCTGTATCAGGAGTTGCTCATGTTGCTGGTGTATCTGGAGTGGTCACTTCTTCTGTTGAGACTATTGTGCCTGAAGTCGTCTCCACTACTGAAGCTACTGAACTGGTTGCCCCTGTTGAAGTTGCTGAAGCTGTTGCTCCCACTGAAATTGCTAAAGCTACTAATGCTGCTAATTTTGCTAAAGTTGCTGCTCCTGCTGAAATTATTATTTCTTCAACTTAGGATACAACACAGATTGACTCACTCCCGCACTTGTTCCCAATTGTCAGAATTGCTGAAGTTGCATCGACTTCTGTTGTCGTTTTTGCTGCACCTACCTCTTCCTCATTGTCACCAACAAGCTATACAGAAATTTATGCAATTGTTGATGATTTGCTCCTGTATACTATTAAAGTCTTTTTGATTTTCTGAACCATTGCATTGACAAGACTCTAAAAGAGAGTTCTTTTGCTTCAATTGACACTCTTCTTAATCTTTATGTGATTGGCATAGCAAGTATTGGTGAGGAAGAAAGAGCAACTCCTTACAAACTTATAGTAGCTCAATTTCATAATCATGTTGATACTTTGTTGAAGATCCATAGTGCAGATAAGTTAGAAATGATTGAGTCTACTTTTCAAAAATTAATGGAAAAACAACTCAAGCTCCAAGAAGAAATTAAGAGGAAATTTGATGTTTTTAGGCCCATGTTGACAAAATCAGTCAACTAGCCAATCTTTATGCTCTTAGATTGAGAACCATCAAGTGCCATGATCAAATCATTGCAAGAACTCAGGAGACTACTGCCAAAACTCAAGCTTATCTTGACAAGATTTCTAAGGAGCACGAGGAGGCAATGAAAGACCTCAAGGCAGTGTGATAATGTGAATAAAACTCTCTTGACTGTTCAAGTAGAATTGGAGGCCCTGAAATCTGACTCAATAAATAGTACAACTGTCAGTGAAGAAGAATTACGAAGACAGGCCGTTGTTCAGGCTTTTGAAACTATTCAACTGGAGATGAGTGACATAGAAGAAAAGATCAAGACTCTCTTGCCTCATTAAGTTGTAATCATTTTTTGATATTGTTCAAGGAGCTTCTTTTAAAATTTAGTTTTGATAATGAAAACTTGGAACAATTTGTATTTGTCATAAAATTGATGTTTTGAGTTCAGCTTTGTACTAACTTTGTGCGTTTACTCTTAGATATGATCTTGCATTCAATTCCATAGGTTTGCATGTTAAACGTGACCTTGCATTCAAATCCGTAGGTTTGTATATGAACAAGACCCTGTGTTCAAATCCACGTGTTTGCATATAAGTGCAAACCTCCGTTCAAATCCACGGGTTTGCATATAAGTACAACCCTACATTCAAATCTGCGGGTTTGCATATAAATGCGACCTACATTCAAATCAATGGTCTTAGGTAGTTAAAAATGAACCGTCGCCACTTTAATTACCTTTTTGGTGCAAGGATCTAAGTGTTGCATGCATTCATTAATAACAAGATCCTAACAAGACCCAATCAAAGATCTCAACCGAAGATTTCATCTCTCTCAGTGCAGAGATCTAGGCATCCCATGCATCTATTATTAATAAAATCTCAGGTTGATTCGAGCCAAATATCTCAACCAAAGATTTCGCCTATAAAATCTCTTGATTGAAGATCTTGATCATGAAATTCTTTATATAAAGTACCAAGGCTTTCTTCAAAAAGCTATTCTGACTTAAGAATTTTCTCTTAGCTTTCTTCCTTTCTAGATTTCTCTGAGTTATTTTTACGTTGTCCTGACATGAACTCTTCTTAGGATTTTTATGATGAAGAAATCTTCATCCTTTAGCCAACCCATTAGCGTTCAGGTTCTTCCAGCCAATTTTGTTATGACTCTGCCCAAATTTCATTCTTCATCTTTTTCTTTGATTGATGTAATGAACTAGGATTGGCATGTAACAAGACCTCTAGATAATATGCCTTTCATAAATGTTGGCAAATCTGTAACTGGTCTGTTGTTAGGTTCGTTAAAGAAGGAATATCCCATTGAAAAGATTCTTATAACCGTAATCATCTTGCTTAACTATAGTAAGTTTTCTTATCACAATTAGAGATTGTCTATTTTCTTTTATATCTCTTGACAAAGTTCTGGATCTGTTGCAAGATATTACTCTCCAGAATTTCTAAAACAATGCCCATACCCGTCTGGTTCTTAACTTTTTCTAATATCTTTGGAGAACCAGAAAGTCTCATGTATTTTGCATGCGATAAAAATTTTTGGGTCCATGGCATTGTTATTTTTTTGCCTCTCATCCTCCTTCATCTATGAGGCAAGGATGATAAATGGTTGTAGGCAGTTTTGTAACTTCAAAGTGCCCTTCGCAGTTTTCAATTTCAGCAGTTTCACACATTGTGTAGTAGGAACATGCATTTGGTACACCTACATTTGAACTAATCAAGTCACTGGCGACTATAATATTAACATAGCTGAGAACACATAATTAGCAAATCTTAACCATCAGTGAGGAGAAATTGCAGAAGCAAGTTTTTATCCAAGCTTATGAAGCCATCCAATTAGAGATAAGAAATGTTGATGAAAAATTTCAATGTTCTCTTGACTCGATGAACTGTAATAATTTCTATTCATGGTATGATGTCAAGGAACTCTTGTAATATTGAATTGATAATGAATAAAGTTTTTTTTAAGATGGGATTTTGTTGTCTGTGGCAAAAATTTTGTTGTCATTCATTCAGAAGTAACTATTAATTTGATGAATGATTTTGGTATTGATGATCAGAGGTAACTACTAACTTGATGATCATTGACCCTTCAAAATATTGTTTAGTGGTAATCATTAAATTGACAATATAGAGTCATTATTCAAACGCCCAAATAGATTTTGCCATGAATGAATAATTTTCTTGAACAGGATAGAAGTAACTGTTAACTTTTCTGAATAAATTGTAATCTTCAGCTGTTTAGTGACTTGTAGTATGACAACTTTTGAATTGCTAGCGGTAATTTTTAACTTAACCAATTTGGAGAAACAAAAATTTTGTTTGCCAGAGGTAATTTTTAACTTAGCAAATTTGGAGGAATGGAAATTTTGTTTACCAGAGATAATTTTTAATTTAGCAAATTGGGAAGAATAAAAATTTTGTTTGCTAGAGGTTTTTTTTAGCTTAGCAAATTGGGAGGAATGAAAATTTTGTTACAAATTGTGACTCTATGATGATCTGCACTTTTTTGAAGCTCCGTGCTTTTGATTGTCTTTTCTAGAGACAGAACATGACTTTGTGAAGATTTACGTTTTTAGCTGTCTTCTTTAAGGTCAAAACGCGACTCTGTGAGGGTCGCGTTTTGGACTTTTTTGATTCAGAGATGCGGATTTTGATAGAGAAAAACTTAGGATTTGCCAGAGGTAAGATCTTAACATAATAGGTTTACAGGATTTTTAGCAAACCCCTAGGTATAGCAAACCCCTAGGTATAAATGGATTTGATTAGTCTTTACCAATCGCCATTTGCGTTGGGCTAGCCATGTTATTTCTCTCAGTATGATGAGTTTTTAAGGATTTCATTTAGACTTAAATGCCAAATTTTCCTATTCTCTAAATCCTAACAGGTTAGAGTAGTTCTTGTATTTTACCCCTAGTATGGTATGGTTGGCGAGAAACTTGTTCTCTTCCCATTATTGGGCAGTTTATGCCTTTTACCCCTAACATGGTAGAGTTGTCGAGAAACTTATTCTCTTCCCATCATTGGGCAGTTCATGCTTTTTACCACCAATATGGTAGGGTTGTCAAGGATCTTATTTGGGTTTAAAGGACAAACTTTCCGCTATCTTTAATCATAGAGACGTAGGATTCATTTAGTGCTCCTATTAGTGTGGAGAGTTATGTGTTTGTGATGAGCTAGCATATCTTCATTCGATGTACTCTGTTGGGGAAGTTGATGAAGTAGCGGACTACCAAATATTTACTGCGCCATGCTAAAACTTGGAATAAATGAATGAACTTCTCTTCGCAGATGAACTCTATTTGATTAGTATACAAATTGATCATATTTTGGAGATAATAGTGTCAAGAATTATACACATTTATTTAATTTTTTTATAACCTTCGAAGGCTCGGCATTTGAATAGATCGAAAACCAAGTTGTAGTGTTGAATTTTTCTTTTGTTTGGGAAAAAATTAAGGTATGTGTATCAAATGATTTGATACTTTTATATTCTGCTTTTCGCTGTACTGATCGGAGATGTTATTGAGGGTTATAGAAGATGATATGTATCTCAAACCACTCAATCTTTAACCTGATTGTTTCTTACTATTACATAAGCTATTTTTCCTTTAAAAGGTCGGAGGTCTTTCTTCGTCATTATTCATTAGAAACTGGATAATTATCTCGACCTTCTAGGATTTTTCGAATATTACACTGGGAGTAATATTTCTTTAGAAACTTTCCATTGATTCACATCATTATCTTATAGCCATTTGGTTTTGCCAACTGGTACACGCCATTTGAATAAACCGCGTCAATGACAAAAGGGCCATCCCACTTTGGCTGGAACTTTCCTTTAGACTTTTGATTAGTTATGTTCAGTCTTCATACTGAAAGGACTAGATCACCTAAAGGTTTTGGAGATATGCGCTTGATAAAGCTCAATGCTTTGTTGAGCTTCAAGACGTTTGTCATCAAAAGCTTCCTTCCAATTCTAAAATTCTCTACTGATGCTTCTCTTCTTGTGTCATTTTGCTTGCTAATGCAACTCGTAATGACGGAATTTGAATCTCCAAAGGAAGCACTGATTTGGACACATACACCAAAGAAAAAGGTGTAGTTTTTGTAGGAGTCCTGACAGTAGTTCAGTTAGCCCAAAACATTCTCCAAGCTTTTCATCCCAATCATGTTAGTTGGGTGAATCGAACTTTTTAAGAAGCTTCACAATGGTTTAGTTGAATGCTTCTGCTAAACCATTGGCTGTAGGATAGTATGGAGATGGAACCACACTTTCAATCTTATATTTATTGCAAAATCTAGAGAATAATTTACCCACGAATTGAGCTCCGTTGTCATGAACAATTTTTCTAGGTACCCCGAAGTGATATATAACATGATATTTGATGAATTTAATTACATATAATGACTTTATTTTAGTTAGGGGAACAACTTCGGTCCACTTTGAGAAGTAATCTGTTATGGCTAATATGAACCGATGACCCCTTTTTTTTTGTGGAGAAATTGATCCAATAATGTCTACTCCCCATATTTCAAAAGGCCATGATGCACCTGTTGGATGAAGATACTCTGGGGCTTGATGTATGAAGTCTGCATGTATCTGATAGACTCTGCATTTTCTAGCAAAAGCAACCGCATTTGTCATTGTCTTGGGCTAATTATAGCCCATTCTTCGGAGTCTATCCCAAAGTTTTGGTCCTGATTGATGTGCTCCGCAAATACCGTTATGAGCTTCTTCAAGTGCTTCTTGAGCTTCTTTGTTAGAAAAACAATGAAGTAAGATTCTATCATAAGATTTTCTATACAATGTCCGAACTTTAGCATTGTAATAGAATCAAAAAAAAAAAATTTGAATTGTTGTTGCTTCTTTAGGATCTTTTGGCAATATCCCATAAGGAATATAGTCTATGTAAGGAAATCGCCAATCTCTTGGATCGATATTAGACTCAAGAGTATATACTTCATATGCTTCTTGTTTTTTGTCTGAATTTATCTCCACTTCAAGTTCATTCTTCGAATAAAATAATTCTTTACTTCCCACTATTATACATTTGCTAGAGTTTTTAGGCAACGCTAAAGTAGCAGCTGATGTGTTAAATTTACTATAAGCGCACAGTGTCAATGTAGTGTTGTACAGGTTGTTCCCACAGAGATCTAAGATGTTTTGCATTCTTACTATTTCTTTAGTCCTAGCGGATTAACTATGGGTTCTAAGTTGAGTTTGTGTTATTCTAATTAATCTAGAATATAGAATCCACTAGTTTCCAACCAAGTATTACTTTTATTATTTTCTTCCTATCATAAAAATTTGATCTTTTAGTTTTAATCTTTACTTGAAGTGTTCTAAGCATGTGTTATCAAGTGGTGTGCAAGCATAACGGATCAAAGATGCAACTTTTTATAGAGATAAACTAAATCGTTAGATAACTCTATGACAAAAATAAAAAATAACAATCCCAAACCCTAATTAAGTATAGGCTATCAAGAAATCTAATTCAAGTATAACATATCAAAATATTAATCTACAAGTTGTTATATTTTAATCTTTTTATTGAGAAATCTTATCTTTATTATTTTATTTAGGAAAAAAACACTAGAGAGCAACTACATGGTGGATTCCTACTTTCATCTACATCCTAGAGCTAGACTAAATTAGCTACTTATAGTTATAATTAGCAAGATCATATTTTTTTATTCAAGAATAAAGAGTTCAGGAATCAAGATTTGGGATCATGTACACACGTATCACAAGAATACTTCATGTCATGTAATGAATATACAAGAACTCTTCTCATGAATAATCCTGACTTCATGCATCATGTTGATATTCACTTGTCATGTTATCATAAAATGAATAAGTATTATTAAACTTCTCATTATGTTATCATGAAATAAATAATATTAAGAAAATACTAAATCTGCAGATCCATGAATTTTCCAAATCTACTTTACAGATTCAAGAATTTTCCTAGTCTGCACATCTGCGAATTTGACTAAGTATGTAGATCCGCAAATTTGGCTAAGTCTGTAGATCCGCGAATTTGATTAAGTATGTAGATCAACGAATTTAGCTAAGTCTGTAGATCCGTGAATTTGACTAAGTATGTAGATCCATGAATTTAGCTAAGTCTGTCGATTCGTGAATTTGACTAAGTATATTGACCCACGAATTTGACTAGGTTTGCAAATTCGCGAATTTGGCTAAGTTACTAGATCCGAGAATTTGACTAAGTATGCAGATCTGCAAATTTGACTAAATATGTAGATCCGCAAATTTGACAAAGTATATAGATCCGTGAATTTTCTAAGTATGTATATCCGCGAATTTGGCTAAGTCTATAGATCCGCGAATTTGACTAAGTATGTATATCCGCGAATTTGGCTAAGTCTGTAGATCCGTAAATTTGACTAAGTATGTAGACCCGCGAATTTGACTAAGTATGCAGATTCGCGAATTTGGCTAAGTCTGTAGATTTGCGAATTTGATTAAGTATGTAGATCCGCCAATTTGGCTAAATTTGTAGATCCGCGAATTTGACTATGTAGATCTGCAAATTTGACTAAGTATGCAGATCCAAGAATTTGAATAAGTATGTTGACCCGCAAATTTGACCAAGTATGTAGATCCGCAAATTTGCTAAGTATGCAGATCCAGGATTTTTCTAAGTATGCAAATCCGCGAATTTGCTAAGTATACAGATCACACCCTCTACACCTATTTTTTACTAGTTCTCGAACAAAATCTAGACCTAAAAAGAAAAAGAAAAAAATCATAACTCACTTTCGCAGGAATCACGATTATACTTAGCATGTGCAACAAGCCGTTAAACCCCTAAGTTACCCTAGTGGACGAATTGTATCTCGTGAGGGTTTGCAGTGAATATACCCACAAAATTTGTGAAGAAAATGGATTAAGAAATACAGAAAAGGAAAATAAGGATAACCAAAAATAAATAAAAAATAAAAACATTATACAGAAGAAAGAAAAATCTTTTTTTTTTTTTGATATTTTCTTCAATTAATCTCACTAATATAACAATTCAAGAACGCATTTAGATTATCAGTTTTCAAGTTAACTATCATATCAAATACACATATCATTTTAATCAAAAAAATCAAATCCTATCTTTCAATACCCACTAATAAATAATTTATTGGCTCTTATACATCTACATGCACGTGTGATAGTCTACTCTAGCCTTGGACACCAACTCTAACATATGATTCATCTTCTCTCTCAAAACAAAATTTTTTTTCTTTTTTTTTGCGAATATTTCACCTTTCATGCAAATATTCACACTTGTTTAGGCGCAAAGTACCTGATTACTTGGATCATACTCTTTATTTTTTCATTTCTAAGGCTATTGCCTTAATATCAGGCTCACCGGCTTTTTCTTTTTTTTCTTTTTTTCATTTCTAAGGCTATTGCCTTAAATACCACGCTCACCTTCTTTTTTTCCTTTTTTTAGGATTATTGTCTTAAATACTAGGCTCATCCCTTTTATTTTTTCTTTTTTTACGAAGAGAAAACTACTCAATCGTTATTATTTTTTCCTTAACCTAATGTACTATTATGAAGGGAAAAATAGATGTATATTTATCTCAATATTACTATTAGCCGTATTTATTTTTGGGATTTTTATTTTTTTCCTAAAATTCTAAGTGTATTATCCAATCTACTCTCCGATCAAACTTCAAATTTAAATTCATTCTTTTATTTGTAATTAGATTGATTTATTAAAGAAAATATTTTTTTATTTATATTTTATTTTTTTACTTTTTTTTATATTTTCTTCAGATTTTTTAACTTTTTTCAAATTTTTTTAATTACCCTAAAAACTACCAAAAGTTTAAAAATAAAGAAACAACAAAAATCTAAAAATAAAATTAAAATCCTAGAAAAACATGAAGAAAAATCTCCTAACTCACTCCTCCACACTTAAACTCGTTTATGGCCTCATACATGAGCCAAAGATGGTAAAATAAATATGAAAACTATTGTACAAATATTATACAAATAATGAGAGTCTTGAAAAGTTACGATCTCAACATCATCACCCTATTAACACATGAAAAGTGGTTACGACCTCTCGATCGCTTCCCACTTTCATAGTGTGTGCATTTTAAATGTGAAGTGGGTGCATTGTTATGTCTCATTATCCTCCTGTAAGTTATGAAATTACATTTTTGCTTCTTATGCTGTCCTCGTTTTTTGTTTCCACATGTAAACATTAATAATTGGGTTAAAGAATTCTTCATTATAAACCTGCCAATTATCGTTAGTAATAAGCACATATGTAGAAATATCGTGAGGTGCAAAGGGTGCAACATGATCAAGTAAACCAATTGTGAAGTGTGGTGGCTCTTCGAACTCACGAAATAATGCAAGCTCCTCTGCAAACAATTCCTCAAAAGTTTGTTCATAAATCAATGGCACACTCGCAAAAGTATCATCTTACGTAGTGTTAGTATATGCTAATTCGTCGAATAACATAAGCTCATCCTCAAAAATTTGCTCAAATAAGGGTTCATCATTAGTGCAAAAGGTAGAATGAGAGTGCAAACTATGAATCATGTTTACCTCAATGAGCGAGCTCGTTGTGTGCTCATCCATATTGAATATGTTCAATGCCACAGTCATATTCACAAATGATATCTTCATGAGGTTACTCCTGCAATCAATTAATGCATTTGATATTGTAAGGAATGGTCTACCCAACATAATGGGAATTTGATCGTAGATTGGAAATCGGCTCAGTTTCTAAGACATTGAAGTCTATAGGAAAGATGAACTCGCTGACCTTAATGAGCACATCTTCAACCATACCAAGTGGTTTCTTGATCGAGCGATCAGCTAGCTATAATGTGACCTTGGTACGTTGAAGTTTTCTTAATCCCAGTTGCTGATAAACAGTATAAGGAAGCAAGTTGACACTTGCCCCTAGATCAAGCAATACCCTATCAACTGTAGTATTCCAAATGGTGCATGAGATTGTGGGAGAACCTGAATCTTTGTATTTGACAGGTAATGAGTTAGAAAAGTATGCAATATATTTGCAGTAAGAAAAACTTCCTCAGGAATATTTCTTCTTCATTTCTTAGTACACAAATCTTTGAAAAATTTGGCATAAGTGGGAACCTGTTGTATAATATCAAGGAGTGGAATATTAATTTTCACTGCTGAAATGTTTCAAGAATCTTCTCTACTTGCGGTCAAGACTTTCTAAGCCGATTGGGATATGGTGATTTTGGTTTAGGAACAGGTTCTTCCGAATGAGCATGTGATGGTAATCGTGGAGATGGAAGTGGAGAAAGAGATGGAAAAGATAGTGTAGCCTGCAGAATAGTAGGAGTGAGATCAGGGGCATGGCTACATTATTATCCACTTGCTTGCCAGATCTGAGCATGTGAATAGCATTGCATTGGTGAACATGGGATGAAACATACTGAGATGAGTCAGAGTTGGAATTCATTATTAGTTGGTTCGGAAAGGTACCCGGTCCTTGCTCACTTAGCTATGTGGCTAACAGTCCAACCTGCTGCCCTATACTCTTGATCGACTAAGAACTTGCAAGAACTTGTTGGTCGGTCCATTGTTTAAAATCAGTAGACACTTTCACTAAATTTTGCATTTATGTATCTAAATTGGACGTCGTCTTGAAAAGGTTCTCCACATTCCTTTCAAGTGTTGTTAGCCATCTATAATAATCATTGTTAGACCCCTGTTGTGAATACAATTGATTATGCGCATGTGGTTTATTCTGATTGTTCCCTTGATTCATAGCATTTGGGTGTTGATATACACCCACGTTAGGTCTCAGGAACTCACCATTAGATGGAGGCTGCATATTAGGGTTGGGGGCGCCATGATATTGTCCTTGACCCCATGAGTGATTTGGATGGTTCCTCCAACCAATATTGTATGTAGAAGCGTAAGAATTGTTCATGAGCCATTGATATAAAGCATTAGCCTACTCATGTGTGAGACCTATGGGATTTATCAATAAGGGACACTCCTCCATAACGTGATTTGGAGTTCCGCAATTGAAGTATGTGGAAACTTGAATTTGATTAACTTGATCTACAGGTGGAGCATTAGGATTCTCCAATGCCTCAATTCTCCTTATAAGGGCTGTAATCTTAGCTTCGGCAGTTATAGAGCTGTCGACGCTATGATCCCACCTTTATGTGCAAAAGCTGATACAATGGGTTTCTCAGTGGGACTCTCTCACTACATGATTTTCCATGATAAGTCCTCAAGAAATTCCCATGCTTCGTCCTCATTCTTTCTCATAAACTCCCCTTGACATATGGACTCAAGAAGAGTTTTGTATGTGTAATCGAGTCCTTCGTACACGATTTGACACAACCGCCACTTTTCTATCGCATGGTGAGGGCACTGAGCTAATAAATGTTTGAATCATTCCAAATATTTCTAGAAGGGTTATTCCGGTACTTGACAAAATTGATTAATTTGATTTTGAATTTTTGCCGTCTTGTACATGGGATAATACTTCTTAAGAAAAACTGTAACGAATTCATTCCAAGTAGTGATTGAATCAGTAGGCACACTATACAACCACTTCTTGGCATTATCTTTGAGAGTGAATAGAATGAAGTGGAGCTTAATTGCATCCTCCGACAAATGGTGCAGTTTAAATATCACGCACACTTTCTAAAATTCATTAATAAAGAGATACGCATCCTCAAAATTAGAACCAGTGAATTTAGAAAGCATGCTGATATACTGCAGTTTTAGTTCATAGTAATTACCCGCTGCGTGTGGAAGTTTGATACATGATGGTAGTGACGTGCGCAAGGGTAATATCAATCCTGAAGGATCAATTGGTCCATCTTGTCTCCTTTGAACAAATCTGATCTCACTAGTCGACCAAATTGATAACGGGTCCAATGTGACATGAACCAGTGACCGTGAGTGAATGCGTAAGTTTTCTAAACTAATGTAAAGTGGGTTGTGGTAAAGATGAAATGATGGATGAGATATAATCAAAGAAAAAATGTGATATCCTACGGTTTCTAAATTTGTTTTGTATTTCTTTTATAGAACCAGAGACCAAGATACATAATAACAGAGAAAAAAGTAGGAGAGACTCACAAAAAATGCCGCTAAATTGTGGTAAATGCCGTTATTTAGCGGCAAAACTAGGGAGTTAGCTCCCTGGTTTTTGTGGTATACTAATGATTCTTCTCTCGTTCTTTTTTGCTTCCTGTATCTAAATTTCTAGGTCCCTACACACTCAACACACACTGTTAACCCGCAAAACATTAGAAAAAGCAAGAAAACACCGTCGATCCCTAGCAACGGTGTCAAAATCTTGATGTGATACATTTACTGCGAGTGCACAGTGTCGGTTATACCACAAACAGGTTGTTCTCACGAGGATTTAAGGTGTTTCGCGATCTTGCTAATCCTATTATTCTAACGTACTAACAAAGGATTCTAAGTTGAATTCAAGTTATTTTAATTAGCCTAAAATATAGAATCCACTAGTTCATAACCAAGTATTACTTCTATTATCTTCTTCCTATCATAAAAACAAATTGTTTAGTTATAATCTTTTAATTAAAGTGTTCTAAGTATGACCTATCAAGTGGTGTGTTAGAATAACTCATCAAAAATACTACTTTTCATAAAAATAAACTAAATCATTAGATAATTCTATGGAAAACATGAAAATCAATAAGCCCAAACCCTAATTAAGTATAGGCAATCAAGAAACTTAACTCAAGTATAACCTATCAAATCATTAATCTGCAAGTTGTTGTATTTTAATATTTTCATTGAAAAATCATATCTTTATTATTTTATTTAAAAAGAAAATACTAAAGAGCAACTATATGGTAGATTCCTACTTCAATCTACATCCTAGAGCTAAACTAAATTAGCTACTCATAGTTCTAGTTAACAAGATCCTATTTTTATTTATGAAAGCGATTAAAAATCCTATTTTCCTAGAAAGTAATTAAAGATCTATACTAGAAAGCGATTAAATCTATCTAAAAAGTAATAAAGAGCAATAGAATTACCTCTGAAGCTCGGTATGGCGGCCGTCACCGCTACGAAAAAATCCTAATATTTATTAATCAAAAAGAGTATAAAATTACATCTAATCTGAGTATAAGTGAGTAACTATAAAATTATGTCGAAGACCCTCTAAAAAAATCATGATATATGAGCCCCATATTGCTACTATTTGACGGTAATTGCCGCTAAATGGTGGTAAAATTTTGAGTTATGGGCTTCAAATTTCTTCTACATGATGTTCTGGTACTTTCCTTTTGATAAAAATGACTGTATTGGACTTAGCTTTTCTGCAGTTTTATGATCTTATAACTTTGCTCACTTTTAGCTCTTTTCTGGACTTGTTTTCTAATCCGGCTCTGAGTTTATACTATCTCCTTATAGGAATATGTTTACCTAAAAAGAACACTAAAAATACCCAAGTAGTATTATTTAAATATAAAAATAGATAATATGGAGGCTATGAATATGCAATATATGACACTCGTCTTTTATCAAAAACTTCAGCAAAATTGCTAGGCTTTTGACACATCTACTGCCCAAGGATGTGCCATTCAATTTTGCATCTGATTATCTTAGAGCATTTGATCAGCTTAAGAAGGCACTTACTATCACGCCTATCATTCATGTGCCAAAATGGAGTCTGCCCTTTAAGTTTATGTGTGACGCATCTGATTATGTTATCGGTGACGTCCTTACACAACGTATTAATAAGCAGCCACATGTAATCTACTATGCAAGTAGGACACTCAATGACGCCCAGTTGAACTACTCTACTATAGAGAAGGAGCTTCTAGCAGTCGTCTTTGTGCTTGAAAAGTTTTACTTCTATTTAATTGGATCACAGATTATAGTTAACACTGACCATGCTGCTTTGAAATATTTGTTGACCAAGAAAGACGCAAAAGCAAGGCTTATTCGATGGATCCTCTTATTACAAGAGTTTGATTTTTGAGATTTTAGATAAGAAAAGTACGGATAATCTAATAGCTGATCACTTGTCTCGCCTGCCCAATGCTCTAATTAATTCCTATCCTATAAATGAATCATTTCTTGATAAGCAATTGCTTGCATTAACGCGTGAACCATAGTTTTCCGACGTTCTGAACTATCTTTTGACCTAAGAGATTCCATCCAATTGGTTCAAGCAAGACCAATATAGATTCTTGTCCCAAGTAAAAAAAATTTATTGGAATAAACCATATCTGTTTAAATGTTGTCCAGATTGGATCATACGTTGATGCATACCTAAATATGAGATACAACATTTCCTCTCTTTTTGTCATGATCTTTCTTGTGGAGGACACTTTGGTCCAAGAAAAATGGCTGGAAAGGTGTTGCACAATGGCTTTATTGGCCAACTCTTTTCAAAGACATGTGAAATATTGCAAAGCATGCACACGATGTCAATTCGTAAGCAAAATTTCACGGTACAATATGATGTCTCTGCAACCTATCCTTGAGGTCGAGATATTTGATGTATGGGGTATAGATTTTATAGGACTGTTATCCAACTCATTTAGAAACCAATACATGTTGGTCGCTATCGATTATATTTCCAAATGGGCAGAGACAATTGTCTCAAAATTGAATGATAATAAATTTATTGTCAAGTTCTTGAAAGAGAATATCTTTACTCGATTTGGCATTTCTAGAGTTGTCATTAGTGATAACGGTACCCATTTTACTAACCGGTCATTTGAGGCGCTCATGCGGAAATACTCCAGTACCCATAAGTTAGCTACACCATATCATCCTCAAACTAGTGGGTAAGTAGAAGTTTTCAATTGCCAAATAAAATTGATTTTGGAGAAAACGGTGCAACACAATAGAAAAGATTAGCCATGTAGGCTAGCAGATGCATTATGGGCTTACAGTACCGCTGACAAGACCAATCTAGGTATATCTCCCTATCGGTTGATATTTGAAAAAGCATGTCATTTACTGGTGGAGCTTGAGCACAAGGCTTTATAGGTCATTAAGTTCCTTAACTTTGAGCTTGAAAAAGCCGGCGAGCAGCGGAGGTTACAACTTAATGAGCTTGATGAGATTAGAAGGGATGCATATGAGAATGCTAAGATTTATAAAGAGAAGACTAAAGTGTTTTATGACAATGCGATTATTCGCAAGTCATTTATACCAGGGCAAAAAGTTCTCTTATATAATTCGAGACTGCATTTATTCCCAGAAAAATTGAGGTCAAGAAGGAATGGACCGTTCATCGTACGAGCTGTACACCATCACGGTGATATTGATTTCGAGAATCCTAAAAATAGTAATATATTTAAAGTAAATGGTCAAAGATTAAAACTCTTTTTAGAAACTCGAGCGAGCGATCATGTAAAGGTCATGATACTTCGCGACCCAATCTAGGCATGGGGGCATGTATTCATTTGTATATTAAAGCATATATTATGTATATTGTGTATTTCTAACATAATGCATGGTAGAATGAGAAGTTGAGGGCTGAAAAGAAATATTAAAAAAAGGAGAGGGGCTGGTCAAAATTTGCTATCCCTATAAATTTTCCAAACTAGCCCCAAACCAACCCGAGCTTCCCTCATCTTCCTCAAAACCCCCATTGTCTTCTTTGCTTCTTTTCTGATCCGAAGAGCTTCACCAGTTTGTACTCAAATCAGAGTTGACTAGAAGCAGATCTCCTCCTTAGCTTCCTCCTCCATGTAGCTGTGCCTAGGATTCTTCTCTTTTGCTGCCAATCAACGGCAGAAATTGCCATTTAGCGGCAGTATTGGAATTTTTCCCCCTGAAACTTTAGGGGAGGTGAGCTTTCTGGATCCTATATTTACTACTAAATTAAAAAAAAAATTTGTGGTCTCTGAAATAGTCAAATGGCACGGTTTATTTGTGAGAAATATTTTAGTGAGATTTTTGCCATATTTTCAGTATATTTCTTATCCACCATAGAAACTTTGGGATAGAATTACTTGTTATATACGCCCACTTCATTTTATATCTCAGAGTTAGTAGAAAAGTTTTATGTGAGTTTTGCAAAATCCGATATTTCGAAGGATTGCAAAACCATTAAACTTCACTGACATGGAGAAATCTATGATGTGCATGCGGTAGCTATCTCTGCATTCACTAGTATCCTCCTTCACTCTTGGAATCAAACCCCAGATATGATTGAGGAATATCTTATATGGATGGGTCCTAATTGCACATTGACATGTGATAAAGGGATCAGCAGTAAGATACTTTATCACAATGTACACACGACTTGCCACTGGATCAACACCAATGTAATGGGGATTACACAAGTCTTCATTTTACACACCCATATTACATATTGTTGATTGCATCATGCATTAGGATACTCATTTTTGTATATTCACACAATTAGTTGACACCATTATAGATGCCAAGATGCAGTTGAGAACTAGTTTGCCTCTATCATGTCTAATAACATAAATATTGTATCGCTGATTATTGTCAGCTGCAGAATTTGATGCATATGCATCCTCACGTGTATTCATAGCCGTGCAGCACATATTGGTGACATATCATGCTGCTATTCCAAAATATTGGAACAGAAACACAATTTAAGAAGATATATATTCTATCAATTTAGCACAAGAGGAGGAAGATGACGCCTTTTTTTGACCAAGACCTGCCAGCAGATCCCACTGAGCAAATAAATATTATCTGGCATGGTCTTTGAAAAATATGGCGTCGATTGAAATAAATTAACCGTGGAGGGGATTCCACTGCACGTGCACGTCGTGCAGCTGGATAATCGAGTAAGAGGCAGAGAGGATAACACCGATGATTTGTGTATGAGGGCATATACAAGTTTAGTTGTGGGGAGTGGGTTAGAAGATTTTTCTTCGTATTTTTTTAGGTTTTTTAAATTTTTTCTAGGATTTTTTTTATTTTTAGATTTTTTTTTTTTTTTGGGTTTCTTTATTTTACACTTTGGATAGTTTTTAGGATAACTAAAAAAATCTAAAAAAAAGTAAAAAATCTAAAAAAAGGGTAAAAAATACAAAAATATTTTCTTTAATGAATCAACCTAATTACAAATAAAAGAATAAATTTAGATTTGAATTATGATAGGAGAGCAGATTGGATAATACATTTAGAATTTTATGAAAAAAATATAAAAAAAAATATTGCTAATAGTAATTTTGAGATAAGTATATATATATTTTTCACTTTATAATAGTTTATTAAGTTAAGAACAAAGATGATGACGATTGAGTAGTCTTCTCTCTCTAAATAGGAAAAAAAGATTAAAAAAAAGTGAGCCTGGTATTTAAGGCAATGATTCTTTAAAAGAAAAAAAAAGGTGAGCCTGGTATTTAAGGCAATAATTCTTTAGAAATAAAAAAAACAAGAGTAGGATTCGAGTAATCGGGTATTTGCGCCTAAGTAATCGTAAATCTTTGCATGAAAGGTGAAATATTCAAAAAAAAGAAAATACAGAGAAAAAGAAAAAAAATTGTTTAGAGAGAATATATGAATATGAGTTAGAGTTTGAATCCAAAGCCGAAGTAGACTATTGCACGTGCACGTAGATGTATAAGACCCAATGAATTATCTATTAGTGGGTATTGAAATATAGGATTTGAATTTTTAATTAAAATGTTAGGTATATTTGATATGATGCTTGACTTGAAAGCTGATAATCTAAATGCATTCTTGAGTCTGTATATTAGTGAGATTACTTGAAGAAAATATCAAATAAAAAAAAATTTCTTTCTTTTGTATAAAATTTTTATTTTTCTTGATTTTTGGTTATCTTTATTTTTTTCCTTTATTTCTTAATCTACCTTATTCACGAATTTTGTGTGTATATTCACTGCAAATCCTCACGAAATATGACTCATCCACTAGAGTAACCTAGGAGTTTAACGGATTGTTGTACATGCTAAGTGCAATCGGGATTCTTACGAAAGTGAGTTAGGATTTTTCTTTTTCTTGTTAGATCTAGATTTTGCTTGAGAACTAGCAAAAGATAGGTGTGAGGGTATGATGAGTATCATATATTGCATATTTGTAATCTCCATATTATCTATTTTTATATATAAATAATGCTACTTAGAAAATTTTAGTGTGCTTTTCATGTTAGATCTATTCCTATAAGGAAATGGTATAAACTTAGAGCCGGATTAGGAAACCAAATTTAGAAAAGAGTTAAAAGGGAATAAAGCTACTTGATCATAAAGCTGTAGAGACCTAAAGTTCATTACAGTCAATAATTACAGTCAATAAAATCAAAGGCAAAGGACAAGGTACTGAAGCAGGAGAAAGTTGAGACCTAGTTTGCCGCCAATTGGCAGTATTTGCTGCCATTTGGCAGCTATATGGGGTCTACTTGTCATGAATTTTTTATGAGGTCTTCGATGTAATTTTGTAGTTATTCATTTGTACTCAAAGTAGCGTTTGGTTCTCCGAAGTCTATATATTGGCCATGTCCTTATAACCTAGAGATTATTATGTAATTTTGTATTCGTAATTATCAATAAAGATTAGGATTTTGCCGAAGGGGTGACGGCCGCCATACTGCGCTCCAAAGGTGACTATTGTTTTCAAGGATCTTCTAGTAAGTAGAAATATGTAATTGCTTTATAGATAGATTTAATTGGTTTCTAGTTTAGATTTTTATTTGCTTTCATAGAAAAAAAAATAGGATTTTTAATTAGTAACATGAGTAGCTAATGTAATTTAGCTTTAGGATATAGATGAAATTAGGAATCAACCATCTAATTATGTTTTATTATTTTCTTTCTAAGATAAAATAATAAAGAAATGATTTTTCTATGAAAAGATTATAGTACAACAACTCGTAGATTAATACTTTGATAGGTTATACTTGAGTTAAGTTTTTTGATAGGCTATACTTAGTTAGGTTTGGAGTTATCGATTTTCATCTTTTTCATAGAACTATCTAATGATTTAGTTTATTTTTATGAAAGTAGTATTTTTGATGAGTTATGCTTGCACGTTACTTGATAGCTCATATTTAGAATACTTTAAATAAAGATTAAAATTAAAAGATTAGTTTTTATTATAGAAAGAAGAAAATAGAAATAATGCTTTGTTGTGAACTAGTGGATTGTATATCCTAGACTAATTAGAATAACTCTAATTCAACTTAAAACCCTTATTAGCTCGTTAGGACTAAATAATTAGTAAGAATGCAAAAACATTCTAGATCCCTGTGGGAATAATCTGTAAACTGGCATAACCGACACTGTACACTTATAATAAATTTATCACATCATGTGTCATTTAAGAGTATAGAGAATATAATATAGGTTTACATGACCAAAGATTTTTAAGGTACTAAATGTATCAACTGTGCGTTGCAAAATTGATGTCACTAAAAGTGCTCCAATTGAGCTGCTGCATAGACCTGATAACTGGGCCAGGCGGCCCGTTGGGCACGCCCGGCCCGGCAC
This sequence comes from Dracaena cambodiana, assembly GCA_036321105.1. Taxonomy (NCBI): domain Eukaryota; kingdom Viridiplantae; phylum Streptophyta; class Magnoliopsida; order Asparagales; family Asparagaceae; genus Dracaena; species Dracaena cambodiana. The sequence goes on along the minus strand of JAYEPQ010000020.1, from coordinate 13,668,202 downwards.
CTCGGCTCGGGCCGTGCCCGAGCCGAGGCCGGTCGTGCCAGCGGCACGGATCGGCCTGGCCGTGCCTGGCACGTGCCAGGCACGGCCCGACACGGCGTAAAAATTTTTTTTTTTTAAAATTTAGCCGTTGGGGTGTTTAAGGGGGGTTTTTGCAATTTGTTTTTGCAAATAGCCCCCAACGGCTATTTTTATAGCCGTTGGGGGGTTTCTTGCAAAACAAATTGCAGATTTTTCCCCCAACGGTCAAAATAGCCGTTGGGGGGGGGGTTTTGTAATTTGTTTTTGCAAATTAAAACCTTTCTTTCTCTATAAATACCTCATTATCTCCTCTACTACCATTCATCATTCTTACACACCAAATTCATTCTCAAAAATCTTCTAAAATCTTTAATTCTCAAGAAGTCTCAAGCAAAGCAAGTAGCAAGTTTAAATCAAGTGATCAAGAAGTCTCAAGCAAGCAAGTCTCCCAAACAAGATCCAAGCAAGTTTTCTCATTGAAGCAAGGTTTTCTTCGCTATTTCGGTTTTCAGTTTCATCTCTCTAATTAGATATTTCACACACTCTCTCAAATAGTTAAGCGGTTAACAGGTATTTATAATTTAAAGTTTTTTTCAGATTTTTAATTTGTTTTTTTCGGGATTTTATTAAAATGGATCCACACTCGTCTGGCGCTTCTTGCTCTCAAGCCACGGGTTCTTTTATTCCATTTTTAACTGATGAAGAATATCAAAATCTATATCAACCCTTAGAACAACCTCCTCAAGTATCATTTTCTGTATCTCAGGAAGAAACAACTGATACAACCATACCCGAAACACAAACTACCACATCTACTAAGGCTGTTAGATCGGACATATGGAAACATTTTGAAAAAATAATAGAAAATAATGTTAGGAAAGCTTAAGTGTAAACACTGTCATAAAATTTATTCGTTTCCTTTAAATAGCGGAACAGGTCATCTTAAAAGACACCTAGAAAAAAATCACCCACCAAATGAACCACATCAAACACAAATAAGCACATTTGGTGGATCATTAGGTATACGTAAATATGATCCAATTAAAACAAGAGAAAATTTAGCAAGATTTATAATACATGACGAACAATCATTTACTTTTTCGAAAAATCGCAAATTTGAAAGATTTTGTAAATCAACATTTACTGACAAATATAAAAAAGTCCCACGTTCAACATGTACGTCCGACATGTTCAAACTATATAAAGAGCAGAGGGACACTCTAATAGCTATTTTTACTTCTTTAATTTTTAGTGTTGCTATAACTGCAAATTGTTGGGAAGCTAAAATATGACTAATTATTTATGCGTAACGGCACACTATATAGATCAAGAATGGTGCATACAGAAAAGAATAATAGGGTTTATGGTATTTGAATTTCCTCACAATGCATAAAATTTATCACAATCCCTTCTAAGTGTTTTTTCAGATTTTGGAATAGATAAAAAAATATTTACCATTTCTTTGGATAATGCTTCTGAAAATACGGCCGCAATTAGAATTCTTAAAAGTATGACAAAACCAATTCTAGATGGAAAATTATTCCACGTTAGGTGTATTTGCCACATACTAAACTTATGCGTTCAAGATGGATTAAAAATAATAAATGATTCACTAATGAAACTTAGGTATACATTACTTTTTATTAAAGATAGTGGGCCAAGAAGACAAGTATTTAAACAAATATGTAAAAATATGAAAATATCACCTAGAATTGTACCTATATATATTAGAACAAGATGGAATTCTACATATAAAATGTTAAACATAGCTATTCAGTATAAAAATGTAATAAATACTTTTAATGAAATGGAGTCACCAATGTATAGTTTAGATAATAATGAATGGCACCAGTTGCATTACATTTCTAAGTTTTTAGGCAAATTTGAAATGCATCTAGAACACTGTCAGGAACTTATTACCCAACTACACACATTGCATTATATTATCTAACCGAAATTAGTTCGGTTTTTAATGAATGTAGAAATCACTCTATACTTGAAAGTATTATTGAACCTATGGAAATTAAATTTAATAAATATTTTAAAGATTTTCCATACTTATTATATTTTGCAATTGTTGTGGATCCCCGTTGCAAGTTAGATGGACTTGAAATATTAATAGATTTATTTTATACAAATATGTCTTATGAAAATAATGTGAGGGATTTACTTAATGATATTAAAACATGTTTAGATATTATGTATAAAACTTATGAAGATATGTATGGTGTGCCAACACAAACTACAAAAGAACCATCTACTAGAGAAATTCGTAATCCAATAATATCATCTGTATTTCACAGAAAAAAACCAAGATAAACTAGTACATATTTTAATGAATTACATTATTATTTAGAGAGAGCTAACTATGAAGATAACGCATCTCCTGAAAAATATGAATCCTTTGATATTTTGGCATGGTGGAAATCACAGGAAAAAACATATCCCGTGCTTTCCAACATGGCCCGTGATCTAATAACTCCTCCAGTGTCTACTGTAGCATCGGAGTCTAATTTTAGCGCAGGTGGTAGAGTGCTCACGGACTTGAGAATCTCAATGGCGTCGGACACATTGGAGATGTGTGTTTGCTTGAAAGATTGGTACGACGCAGAAGATAGGGAACAAGACTTGACTAATGAAGATGTACTAGAGACCTTAGGCTTACCAGAAAAAAATGAAGTTTGATTAAAAGTATTTAAATTTGTAAGGATATTCATGTATTTTCAATTTTTTTTTTTTAATTTTTAACTTATAAATCTCTTAGAAAATATATTAAGAACAAGTTGAGCGTGACGGCTAGGGTTCTCTCCCCTCTCTTCGGTTTTTTTATAACTTCTAAAGAGATTTATAGAGCAATTATATGAATGCAATGAGATTAAATATAATATAATATTTATTTTTATTGTTATTACAATGTGTTAAATCTCCTCTATTTAATTTTTTTTTTTCGGCACGGCCCTGCCGTGCCGTGCCGGCGGGCCGAGCCCGGGCCAGAGCCCGGGCAACCGTTGTCACGCCTACTGCTGCATGCTTGTGATATATTTCCATCAGGCACAAGACCCTAGTCCTTGAAATTGTCGTTGATGTGCATGTATTAGTTGTCTAGGTGGTTCCTAGTCAGTCTGTTCATGCTTGTGCATATCAAGTGAACTGTCACTACTGCTAGTGGAATATAGACAAAAATAAGCAATGTTTTCACAAAAATAAGCAAGGTTTTCAAAAACATAAATATGTGAACATTTTGATCATTTGAATGAACATCATTATGACATAACAAAAAAAAAAAGAAGAACATGTGGCTTTGATGTTTCTTGCATGATGTGTCAATATCTTACTTATGTTTTTTTGCTACTAATGCATAGAGTTTCCAAGTTAGCTTTAAGAAATGAATCTCGCAATAATAACCCTTTTATCTATTAAGAGCGTTTCCAACTTAGTTTTCATATTGGGAAGATTAGATGATTAATTGGGTGGGTATAAAAGAACCTTTAATAAACCCAACACCGCCATTGTGGTATTACTTCCATGTCTTCAACGATGGAAATATGCACTTCTTATGTTTATAAGAACTGACAATAGATAGGTGCAAGAGGGGTTTCAATCCCCTAACCATACAACTGAATTTAAGATTCTCATCACTGTACGCCAATGATATCACGGACATATTCTCTAATGAACTTTCAAGTTATGAAAAGGAACATCGGTACACAATAAATCTATCACTAGGGAGTGAAAATTCTGCATTATCTATTAAGAAATTGATTATTAATTAAGAAATTGATCTAGTAGAAAATTAGACTAGCAGAGTTAGTTGATGATATGATTAGAAAGAGAGATAATATTTTGCGTGTGCATGAGAATGAAAAGCTCAAGTAATAGAGCCTTGGAGTTACAAAATTTGGTATATAGGAAAAGATAGAAAATATATTATTGTAGATTTGATCATAGATAAATAGTTAATAAACGTAGTAGAGGTTAGAAGGAAAAGTGATAGAATTTTATTACTTAAACTTATTTAGATAGAGAAATTGTTAATATTATTAGAATTTATACACAACAAATATGACTTGATAAATATAGTAAATATCAATTTTCGAAGGATCTAGATTAGATATGATAGGGAGTATCCATTAGAGAAAAATATTTTATTGGCAGTAAACTCAATGGGCATATAGAAAATAGTCGTAATAAGTTTGATAATGTATATGACGGACTTAAATTTGGAGAAAGAAATGAAGTATGTAACTCGATTATAAATTTTGCTTTGTTCTGTTTGACTCTATTGAATACTTTGCTTAAAATGAGAGTTTCTCACTTGATTACTTTTGCAAGTGAATTGAGTTTGAGCTAAATAAATTTCTTCTTAGCTGAGAGGATAGACATAGATAGTTGCAGTGATTATAAGATAGTGTCAGGTAAGAGTGTAACATAGCATAGATTCTTAGTTTTAGATATTCACAGGAGAAGGAGAGTTAGCAAGATTAAATATATGTTAGATTTTAATATCAAGTATTGGCAAATAGAACAAAACCAAAAAATCATGGTAAATAAAGTGGTATAAGAAGCAGATTGGAAGGCTTATGATGATCCCAATGCAACATAGAAACAAATGGTTAGCTATATTAAGATGATAGGTAAGAATATATTTAGTGAGCTGAGGGGTGGTACTCCACCATATAAGTACATATCATGGTAAAATGATGAGATAAAAAATGCTTTCAAGATCAAGCTAGACTTTAGATTTGAGAGGTTTAAGCTAGCCAAGAAAGAGACTAAGAAAGTTGTTTGGGATACAAGAGTTAAATATACAAAGAAGCATACGAAAAGTTGGACAATAAAGAAGCTAAAAAGAATATATAAAGAATTACTCAAATAAGAGAGAGAGAAAACCTAAGATTTATATACTGTATAATGTGTTAAAGATGAAGATAAGAATGTTTAGGTTCGAGATAAAGAGTTAAATTAAAGAAAAAGAGGTTGTTTTTACGGATTGTATAATAGTAGATTTACTCAAGATTTGGGGACCTCACTATTCAGTGAGAGTATATAAATCATAATTTTATGTGTAATATTAAAGAATGTGAAGTAAAAAAAGTTTTAAAGATAATAAAATTAAAAAAAATTGTTGGTCCAGATACGAATACTATTGAGATAAGAAGATACAGATAGGTGAATGGTTAAAAGATTTCTTCAACAAAATTTAACAAAGTAAAAAAGATGGCAAATGAATGGAGAAAGAGTGCCTTAGTATCTCTATATAAGAATAAGAGTGACATTTAGAGTTATTCTAACTACTGTAAAATAAATTTTTTTTATCGCATTATGAAGTTTGGAAAATGCTAGTTGAACATAACTTAAAGTAGATTGTTAAGATATCAGAGAACCAGTTGAGATTCGTGTCAGGAAAATCAATAATAAAAGGTATTAATTTACTTTGCTAACTTATACAACGATTGCGAGAGAAGTAGAGATTTGTATAGAGTCTTTATTGATATAAAAAAAAAAACAATAATAAACTACTAAGAGAGGTGCTATGATCGACATTAATAAAGAAGGGAGTCCCTATTAAGTATATTAATATCACTATAGTTATGTATGATGGAGCGTGGAAAATATCCGAACTTCTGATGGCCTAACAAGTAATTTTTTGATCACAAATGAATTACATTAAAGATTAGTATTGAGTCCATTCTTACTTACCATTATGATAGATGAGCTTATTAGAATTATTTAGGATGAGATACCTTAGCGTATGTTATTTACTGATAATATTGTCTTAGTCAATGAGATGAGATTGGAGGTAAATACGAAGTTGAAATTATGGGGGTAAATATTAGATATCTAGAGATTTTAGATCAAATAGGTCCAAAACAAAATATAGAAAGTGCAAATTAGTAAATGAAGGACCTGAGACTGCAGTGTTGTAGCACTAGATGAGTAATCAATTTAACTATTTGATTCCTATTATTTAAAATGATGGAGAGATTGATATGATGTCGACCATATGATCCAAACTGGCTGGTTAAAATCGAGAAGCGTAACAGGAATGTATGCAACCATACATTCCATTAAGGCTGATTGAAAATTTTTATAAAAATGCTATAAGGTCAGCTGGGTTATAAAAAAATGTTATTCACAAAAGATAAATGTAATAGAGATGCGCATGTTTCGTTAGATATACAGTAACAATAAGAGATATAAAGATGGAAATTAAGGATATTAAGTTCGACAAGTTGAGCTTATTAACATAGAGCAAGTTATAAGAGCGAACAAAAGGCCGAGAAAAATATAAATAAAGGTGATATGAAAAGATATGAATACTAGAGAATTAATTGAAGACATATCGTTCGACTAGAATAAGTGGAGAAGGATCATCCATGTCCGTGGGACGTTATTTCTTTGGTTCATGTAGCCTACTCCAAGTATTTAGAATAAGAGGCTTAGTTGTTGTTTATTATCGATCAAAAGAAATATTTTTGTTTTGTTTGAAAGAAACCAGTGATCACTTCCCGGATGAATAAATCAGTAATAAACTAATGCATTGTAGGCCATACTTACTAAAAAAAAAGGGTATTTCGCAGCAAATATCTTTCTCTGTTCGAAATAAGCAGAGCACTCACCAACTTAATAAATATGATGACGTATAATATATAGGACCACAGCACATATGATAATGCCAAACCTGTTCAAAAGGCTCATTTTGTTTCTTTCTTAATTACTCCTTCACAATCTAAATATATCAATTGCCGGTGAAACCCTGGCCCTTGTTAATTGGACACACAGCTACATACCACTCAGAGCTTAGGGCATACGTGGTATAACCCCAGACTGGGGGGGACTACATTGTCGGCTACATCTGTTTTGAGCTGCGTGTGCGAGGGAAGAAAGAATGTGGGCTCAAATGGGACACGACCCAAGGATTAATAGTCCCTAGTTTGATTTTTCTATTTACTAGTTTGTTGCTATTATTGTCTATACTGTGGCACGAGTTGGTTCATATATATTTATGTTAAAAGGGACATAGTAAGATAAATGAAAAGTGTGACACCTACTTTCTTGTCATACATAACAAGAGACATATACAAGGTTCCGCGCATTGGACCCAAGACTCTAATAGAGATATCCTTTATGCTCATAATAGAAATGCACCATGTGTAATGAGCGAAAGCAATGTTCCAGAGATGGTGATCTTTTATCAAAGAATGAGTCTGGCTATCAAATGATTGAACAATCGGGATCAATTTACTTACAATACTTAGTTGACATAAAGTATCCAAGAGCCAAAAGAAAAAAAAAATTAAGAGAAAGTTTCAGTGCTTCAAAAAATAATTTACGGAGCACTAATGGCATGTTTTGTGATTAATTTCCAAAATTAATTACTCTATTCTATAACTATAACGTGCTCGTTTTCCAATATGTACAAAATCTTAGAATAAACGTAACTACCATCTCACATACTGAAAGATTTCATTTATATAATTTTCAGGTTGATTATAAAATATGGCACTTTTAGTTATATATACAATATAAGTGTCAAAATAAAAAACAGTACATGACCAAAAGGAAATATGAACACTATGTAATAAGAACTCCTAAGTTTGGTCATACCCATCATTATCGTTCAGCCTCTTCAAGAAAATAAGGACCTCTGACCTGTTCAGGCTCTACTTCTATATCCTCGTAACCCATCTCGAAACCTGGATTTGGAACATAGAAAATTAAACCCAACACATAAAGAAGAAAAAACTACTAATTAATATAGTACTAAATAAAGTTTGTCTATAAACATGATATGCAGTTTTGTCACAAATTAATACGTATGACAAAAACAGATTACACAAGTAAATCATGAATAGTAACAATCATTTATCAAGGTCTCGGTCAGTGTGCCAATTTATCATATAAATGCATCCCTAAATCCCATCCATATACACATGGCCCTAATTCATATCATACCGCAAGGTACTACATACTAAAACACACCACGCTCTGCAGGGAAGTAACAGATGTATCACAATAGGAGTACTAATTAAATTACACAGTGGCCCAGCACTATTTGTGTTACTGCAGCTATTAAATTTCAATATGTGATTAATTCTTATCTATTAGGTAGTTTTGCATCTCCAATATCAAGATACATGATACATATAATTTATCTAGACTTCACATTATGTCCATTCATATGTCCTTTATCTAGAAATTTATGTTGCTAATGGAGCCCTATTACCGCAGTGGGTTTCGGTCCACCGAAATGGGTTCAAAACCGGCCCAAACCCGTTATAATATAATATAAATATGTGGTTGTGTGACTAGGATTTTAACAAGCCGAAAAGAAAAAAAAAAATTGGCCAAAAAGGTTTTTCTCTTGTGGCGGCTTGTGGAGCTAAAAATTTTGGTTTGCTGTTGTTTTGGTTTCGGCCAGAGAACAAAGAAGAAGGCGGCTGGTTTAATTTTTGGTGGTTGCAGCCAAAAGCAAATTGTTGCTGCTGCTAATTATTTTGGCAGGAAGTGGGAATTGTTGTTGCTGCGGTTAAATATAACAGGGGCAGCAGCTGAATCAATTAAAGAGCAGCAGCTGAAGCAATTAAAGGGGCGGCGGCTATAGCACAGGTACAAGATTATTGTATTCTTTTTTCGAGGTGAGGGTTTGATCTTACATCTTGTGTAATTTTATCGTAATTTCTCTTATGGTTGAGAACTAGAAAACTGTAATCTTTTTTATATAGTGCAAGTTTTTCGATCGGGTCCCATGGACGTATGCATATTGCCGAACCACATTAAATCTGCGTATTCTCTGTCTCTGCTATTTTTCTCTTCGGTTAACTATTTGATTTCGCTGGTTGTTGCATTAGTATTATTCCGCTATTTTTGCTAACAACTAGTATCAGAACTCTAGTTTAGGTAAGATTTCATTTATATCAGTATTGATTTTGAGTGGGAGTTATGGCGGAAGATAGGAAGGGAAAGATTGAAAAATTTGATGGAATATATTTCCAATGGTAGAAGTTGCAGATGAAAGATTATTTATATCAAAAGAATTTACATCAACCACTGGAAGCCAGGAAAGATGACAGATAAGGAGTGGAAATTGTTGGACAGGAGAGCTTTTGCGCAGATTCGGTTGTGCCTGACATATTGTGCAGATTCGGTTGTGCCTGACATATCAGATTGTGTTTAACGTCTCCAAGGAGAAAACTACTTCATGTTTGATGTCAGCGTTGGCTAAATTTTATGAGATGTCATCCGCTTCAAATAGACTGTTTCTAATGAAAAAGTTGTTCAACTAGATTATGTCTTCTGATAGTTCAGTTGTTAATTATTTGAACTAATTTAACATATTATGGGTATAACTTGAATCATTAGATTTTGTCTTTACTGATGACATTAAACTTTGATATTTATGTGTTCGTTACCGGATAGTTGGAGTAATATTGTTATGGCCATTAGCAATGCTTCCAATATGCTCTTAAATTTGATGATGTTGTAAGTACAATCATGAATGATGAATTAATGAAAAAGAGAATGGGTGAGAGCACAATTTCTACAAGTACTACTCTATCTGTTGATAATGACAGAAGAAAGGAAAGGGGTAGAAGTTAAAGCAGGAAGTCAAAGTAAAGAATGAGATCAAAATCTAAGGAGAAGTTCAAGAAAAATTTAGTGTATTGGAAATGTAAGACAGAGGGCCATATGAAGAAGGATTGTCTAAACAAAAACAAGGAAGGAACGAATGTGGTGAATCCAAGTACGGAGTATGATGACTTGTGTTTGTCTGCTTATACAGAATCAAGATCAGATCTGTGGTTTGTGGATTCAGAGGTTTCGTTCCATTGCACTGCTCGCAGAGAATGGTTTGAAAATTATGTCCAAGGTGATTTTGGGCATGTGACTGTTGGTAATGGATAGGAATGCAAGATTGTCGGTAAGGGGACAATTCAGTTGAAGTTGCACAATGGTAGAAAGTTACTTTTACAAGAGGTTGGGCACATACCAGATTTGAAAAAGAATTTGATATCTGTTAGCAAGCTGGATGGCGAAGATTATCGAATCTCATTTTAGAGGAAACAGTGGAAGATCAGTAAGGGAGTAATGGTAGTAGTCAAGGATGAGAGAGTGGGAACTCTATATTTACTCTCAAGCTCGGTAGATCATGTTGTTTCTTTGGCCACCGTAAAGAATGAGAAGGCTACCTTATGGCATCAGAGGCTCGGTCACTTGAGCGAGAGCGGCATGAGGGTATTGCAATCCAGAGGTATGTTGACAGATATGAAAGATGTTAACTTTGATTTCTATGAGAACTGTATGTTTGGGAAGCAGAAAAGAGTTAGTTTTATGAAGGATGGTAAGGAAAAGAAAACCGAGAGAATGGAGTTGGTGCATACAGATGTATGGGGGCCTTCTTCGGCAAAGTCTCTTGGATGTAATTCTTATTTTGTCACTTTCATAGATGATGCAAGTAGGAAAACGTGGGTGTTTGCACTTAAGCAGAAATCCGATGTCTTCAAAATCTTCAAGGTATGGAAAGCTCTTATTGAGAATGAAATAGGTTTGAAGGTGAAATGTCTGTTGTCAGACAATGGTGGGAAATTTTGCAATAGGGAGTTCGATGACTATCACTCTACCCACGGGATCAGGAGAGTAAAGACTGTACCGAGAACACCACAGCAGAATGGCGTGGCTGAGAGAATGAATAGAACCATTTTGGAGCGAGCTCGGAGTATGAGACTACATGCAGGTTTGCCTTTGCAACTTTGGTGAGCCGCTGTAGATATGGCAGTCTATCTGATCAACAGGCGTCCAGCCAGTGCTTTAAATGGAGAAATTCCAGAAGAGGTGTGGTCGGGTAAGACTGTTAATTATTCATTCTTAAAAGTATTCGGTTGTATAGCATATGCATATGTGGATCATGAGATGAGAAAGAAGCTTGATTCTAAATCTCAGAAGTGTGCATTCATTGGATACGGTAGCGACGAATATGGTTATCTCTTGTTGGATTATGAGCATGACAAGGTGATTCGTAGTAGAGATGTAGTATTCAATGAGGGTTGTATGTATAAAGACCGAATGAAAAGTAAGAGTGAGAAAACAGTTGATAAAGAGCACTTGGAGCTGGATGAGCAACATAATGGGATGGATCACATGAATAAAAGAAAGGAAGAAATACCTACATCTGAAGGAGAAGAAATCGTACACCTAAAAATACACAAGTTTCATATTAGACTGAACAGGAGAGAGAGCCACTGACTGAAGTAAATAGTTTTAGTACTTTATCAGTGAGTGTTCCCACTTTGAGGAGGAACACGAGGATAATGAAGTCAACTCAAAAACTTTGTCTTCTTTTATATCATGTTTTTTATACTGATGTAGGTGAACCAGAGAGTTACCAAAAGGCTATGCAGGATAAGTTTTGTCTTAAGTGGGAGCAAGCCATGCGTGATGAGATGTCTTCTTTGGAAGAGAATCACACATGAAAATTGGTAAAGCGACCGAAAAAGATGAAAATATTGCATAACAAGTGGGTATACAGGGTGAAACATGAGGCAGAAGGGACACAAAGGTTCAAAACTAGACTTGTGGTGAAGAGATACAGTCAAAAAAAAGGTATTGATTTCAATAAAATATTTGCACCTGTTGTCAAGATGACTTCTATCAGAACAATACTAAGTATTGTGGCTGTGAAAGGATTGTATTTAGAGCCGCTCGATGTGAAGACTGCTTTCCTTTATGGTGATTTGGAGGAGGAAATATACATGAAACAGCCAGAGAGAAATGAAGTTAAAAGAAAGGAGAATTGGGTATGTCGACTGAAAAAGGAGCTTGTATGAGTTGACACAAGCACCGAGGCAATGGTACATGAAGTTCGACAAGTTTATGTTGGATTCAGATTTTGCCAAATGCAATTCAGATCATTGTGTATAACTATAAAAGTTTAAGGACGGTAGTTTTATTATACTTATTTTGTATGTAGATGATATGCTTGTGGCAGGTATATGCATGAAGAAAATCAATGATCTGAAAAGAAAGTTGGCAGGAAAATTCTCTATGAAAGACATGGGTGAGGCTAAACAACTTCTTGGAATGAAAATTACCCGATATAAAAAAAGTAAGAAATTGTGGTTATCTCAGAAGGGGTACATTAAGAAGGTGTTGGAGAGATTCAACATGGAGAATAAAAACCGGTAATTACAGTTCTTGATGGTCAGTTCAAACTGTCAAAAGAGTAAGGTGCTAAGACAGATGAGGAGACAAGACACATGGAGAATATGCCTTATTCATCGGTCGTTGGAAGTCTCATATATGCAATGGTAAATACAAGACCAGATATTACATATGCAGTGGGAGTTGTGAGTAGATTCATGAAGAACCCTGGGAAGGAATATTGGCAAGCAGTGAAGTGGATTTTCATGTATTTGAAGGGTACTTCAAAGTATTGTTTATGTTTTGGGAGTGATAACATTGATGTGTAAGGTTTTATGGATTCAGACCATGCGGGTGATAGAGACAATAGATGGAGCACTACATGTTATGTCTTTACTATAGGAGGGATAGCAGTAAGCTGGATTTCAAGATTACAATCAATTGTTGTTTTATCGTCGACAGAAACTGAGTATGTGGCAGCTACAGAACCTAGTAAGGAGTTTATTTGGTTGCAGCGATTGATGAGTGAGTTGGGTTTTGATGGAGTAGATTGCAGGTTGTTCAGTGATAATCAGAGTGCAATTCATCTTGCTAAGAACTCAGCATATCATTCATGAACTAAACATATTCACTTGAGATATCACTTCATTAGATCCTTGTTGGAGGATGTTCAATGAAGTTGGAGAAAATTGAGGGCAGTAAGAATCCTGCAGATATATTGATAAAGCCGGTTGATGGGAAAAAATTGAGCTATTTCTCAACTTTTGTGCATTTGTGTTGAATGCTGAAATTGGGACTCTGAACGATCGAGATAAAAGTTTTGGACACTAGGTTTATCATGCATAGAGATTACAATTTTTGTAATAGGTCTCCAAGTGGGAAATTATTGCTAATGGAGCCCTATTGCCGCAGTGGGTTTCGGTCCACCGAAACAGGTCCAAAACCGGCCCAAATCCATTATGATATAATATATATATAGGGTTGTGTGGGTAGGGTTTTAACAAGCCGAAAAGAAAAAAAATTGGCCAAAAGGTTATTCTCTTGTGGCGGCTTGTGGAGCTAAAAAATTTTGTTTGCTGCTGTTGTTTTGGTTTCGGCCAGAGAACAAAGAAGAAGGCGGCTGGTTTAATTTTTGGTGGTTGCAGCCGAGAGCAAATTGTTGCTGCTGCTAATTATTTTGGCAGGAAGTGGGAATTGTTGTTGCTGTGGTTGAATGTAACAGGGGCAGCAGCTGAATCAATTAAAGGACAGCAGCTGAAGCAATTAAAGGGCCGCAGCTATAGCACAGGTACAAGATTATTGTATTCTTTTTTCGAGGTAAGGATTTGATCTTGTATCTTGTGTGATTTCATCGTAATTTTTCTTGTGGTTAAGAACTAGAAAGGTTTAATTTTTTTGATATAGTGGAAGTTTTTCGATCGGGTCCCGTGGACGTAGACATATTGCCGAACCACGTTAAATCTACGTGTTCTCTTTCTCTGCTATTTTTCTCTTTGGTTAACTATTTGATTTCACTGATTGTTGCATTAGTATTATTCCGCTATTTTTGCTAACAATTTAGAATCATATCATGTCAGTCTGTCAGTCTGGACCATGTAGTCGTTTTTAATCGATCATGTAATTCATATTCACACTAGGTCACATGTCTAACATATCATGTTTACCATGTATCGTGTCTATATTCAGCCATGTCATGCATCAATAATAAAGTGCATGCCTCATATGTAAACATGTCATGCAATAGTTCTAGGAAAATAACAATGTGTCTATTAGTTACAAGTTGGCTAAAAAAGTAGAGTTGGTCCTAGAAGAGTTGTTTAGAAGAAGTAGAGTTATTCCTGGAGGCGTAAACTTGGCTAAACAAAGTAGTCTTACTAGAAGAGTAATTTTTCAAGAAGAGTAGTCTACTGAAGTAGTAAGCTTGTTGGAAGAGTAAGCTTGGAAAAGTAGGGCAAGTTGAATTATCTAAGATGAGTAGAGTTGGATGAGTAGAGTTATCAAAGTAGAGTAGAGTTGGACAAGTAGAGATATCCAAGAAGAGTAGAGACGGACAAGTAAAGAGGAATAAAGTTAGGCGAGTATAGTCGTTCAAGAAAAGTAGAGTTGCATGAGTAGGGATGTTCAAGAAGGATAGAGTTGGACAAGTAAGCAAGTCACCAGTACAAAGTTATGGATTTTAACTGTGATTTTGATGAACTTAGAGACAAAATAAGAAAAATGTGTTACTAAAATTGTAAGAAATTGAATTATATTTTCAATAGCTTAATTGGATTTGTTAATCAGACGATATGACCTAAATACCAAGAGGGCATACAGACGACAACATAATGGTAATTGTACTATACATGATTTCAACTCAAGTCTTCATAGGATTGAAGTCAACATTAGCAAAATCATTACAAATGAAAGTTGTAGAAAATTGAGTTTTCTTTCTATAAATTTTTTTCTAGAATTATTTAAGCTTATATACTATTTTTAACATAACCTTAACTAGAAACTATTACTACAGAATCCAATAAATCTACAACTGAAAGTAATCCAGTCCAAAATCATATTTTTCCCAAAACTATAGGAAAATTTTTAAACAAGAGTTTTCTGAATAACTAAATAGAGAGAAGAGATTATGTTACTTGCTGCAAGACTTCTCTACAGCTAAATATGAAATGTCATGGAAGAGAGAAGAAGATGTGTTACTTACGTGAGATCATTATTTACTCGTAAGTTAGCTCCTAGGCTTCAATATCCAAGCCCCTGCCTGCTGCACATATGGCATGAAAAATATGTGGGAAATCCTCTTGAGGGTAAATGAGAAAAAAGAACGAGGGGGAAAAAATAGGCCTTTATATAATTTTATGGTTTAGTGCTACTTTTTAGGGGTTAATGGCACATCCTCTCCTATTAACCAGTTGGCTCGAATAAGCACAAAATAACCCACCAACTCTTTTGTGCCACATCATGCCATACAAGTGCCACCCTTGCTCTCCTAATTACAGCATATATCCGGCTTCGGGTTCAAATGGGCCAAAACTTACTTAAAATATTTTATTTATTGGATTGGCTTTTCCAAACAAGTAAGAATTCTAACAATTTTTAAAAAAAATATAAAAAATCATTGAAGGTAGGATGAGTTAAACAAGCATAAAAAATTTACAAAATAAGAGTCAGAGGTCAAAAACTCATGATAGAAAATATCGAAGACAAATCCGGTTATCGGTAGGTTGAATTAGGGTATCTAACCTACTTGATCCAGCAAACGAATACAGGTAACTAAGAATTTTGAGGTATTATAGTAAAGTTTTGCATAGTCTGGATTTTGGAATTGAATCCAAATAAATTCTCAAGGAAGAAAAAAAAAAAAAAAGCATCCCTTTATTTTTTGTTGAAGAAGAAATTAATCCCCTTTTTTTGAAAAAAAAAAATTTAAACAAAAAAAAACTTGTTAATGGAATCCAAATTCTAGGATTTTGAGATGGGAAATATCTTGGACAATCCGAGGTACATCTCTACTTTTCTATAAATTAGTGGGTGGTTAAAATCTTTTCTAAATTAATACTCATCCTACACTCTCAGATTTGCACTAAAATCTTCTCTACACTAAAGAAATTATCTTCACCTTTTATTAAATTAGTGGATAGTTAAGATATTTCCTAAACTCCCACTCACCCAACTTTATGATTTACACTAAAAGCTAAGTTATAGTAAAATAATTTGAACTACCAATTACTTTGATGGACGGTTAAAATTGTGCCTTGAATGGTCTAGAAAGAAAAATCACCCTGCCTTTAAGAGGATCCATACTAAGATTTTGAGAGGAAAGAGAAAGAAACCTCACGATAGGAGTTTTAAAATGAACTTGCAAGTAGATTTGGATATACTGTTTTAATGAAAATTATGAGATTTTGATGGAAAATGAGGACAAGAAAGCTTGTGATAGTTTTTTTTAAACATGTTATAGGTGGTTACAAGCAATTTTTGGGGATAGACACCAGCTCTCTTGATATCCCTATTATTCAATATCTGCATTAAGGACATGGAAACACAATATATGAGTGAGAAGAAGTGGTAGAAAATTTATATTGATGGAGATTCTAATTTTCCATGCATAAATTTAAAATAGTTCAATTAAAACAGTTAAAATTCCAAAGTTGGGTATGAATAGTAAAAAGAGATATGTTCCAGTAGTTCTTGATGTCGATATCCGTTCTCCGGGGAAGATATGATGCTATCGTTGCCCACCTATGCCCAGAGAAAATGAATAAGATTATAAAAATTGTTGTCATTTTTGTAAACTCAAGAAAATGGGCAAAGATAGAAATTTGCTTCAACATTGTTTCTACACATTTTGTCGGATATGGTTACACGGAACTCTTTTACTCAAGTTGTGGACACTCAAATCAGGCATAACAAAGGCGTTTATGTACCTGTTGCCCAATAACGATTGGAGATAGATGATCATCCTCTCTTCGTGCAAAGTGAAGTTGCCTCGTTTGATCCCTGGCCTGAGATAGTTGGTCCATCGCAATCTGTAGCTCTTGCTGCATCTCATCAATCCAAGAATCAAAATTATGAGATTCACGCAGAGATATCAAATCTAATCCCGCACAAAGAAGAATCAAGATTGCATATTCTCTTTATCAGTGTTGGTAGGCACCGATCTCCAGTTGCGAGGACCATGTTCTTGGATGTAGGACACCAAGACAATGTATTCTTCAAGTGTCCAAGGGCCCTTCTTTATGTCCTTCTCCTCGCAGCAAGGAGACATTCCCATGGCTAGCTTGGCTATCTATCGGTCTCTCTTCAATTTCTTTCTTGTCTCTCCCAAGCCCCCTATGATGTTGTTTGAGACCATGGTTTATATACCCAAAAAAAAGACCAAATGATGATGCGGAGTCTGTAATTTCTGAAATTTATTTTCACCAATCATTTACTCATCTGTTTGTAGAGCCTATCTGAGTTTTCATACTTCTTCGAAAACTAGCTAGTAGAAACTTTATAGAGGCTAATAGATTTTCACTCATCAGTTTTCAATTAATGTAGAGATATGAATAGCACTGCTTATTGTTAGCAAAAGATAGCGGAATAATACTAATGCAACAACCAGCGAAATCAAATAGTTAACCGAAGAGAAAAAAAATAGCAGAGACATAGAATACGCAGATTTAACGTGGTTCGGCAATATGCCTACGTCCACGGGGACATGATCGAAAAACTTCCACTATATCAAAAGAGGATTACAATATTCTAGTTCTCAACCAAAAGAGAAATCACAAAGAAATCACACAAGATTTTGAGATCAAACTCTAACCTCTTGTTGCAGTAATTTTCCTCTTTGCTTCGACCGCTGAAGAAACCCAAAGAAAAAAAACGGTAATCTTACTTGTGATTCGGTTGCTGCCCTTTTCTGTTTGCTTAAGCCGCAAACAGAAAACTCCAAAGAAACTCACCACCGACTTTGCTTCCTTCGGCCAAACCCTTTTGTCTTCGGCCGAACCAAGCAGCAGCACAAAGAGCCAGCCACCAAGCAGAAATTATTTTTCTCTCTCTTGCCAATTATTCCAGCAGCTGCCACCTTTAAAAAACAAAGCTCGGCCAACAATTTGCAGCAGCCACTTAATTTCTGTTTTTTTTTTTCTTTTTGACCTCTTTTCTGGCACGATCAAAACCCTAGCACCACACCCCATATATATTATATCATAACGGGTTTGGGCCGATTTTGGACCCATTTCGGTTAACCGAAACCCGTTACGGCAATGGGCTCCATTAGCAACAATCTCCTACTTGGAGACCTATTGCAAAAATTGTAATATCTGTACATGATAATCCTAGTGTCCAAAACTTTTACCTCGATCGTTTAAAGTCCCGATTTCAGCATTCAACACAAATGCACCAAAGTTGAGTAATAGCTCAACTTTTTCCCATCAACCGGCTTTGTCAACATATCTGCAGGATTCTTGCTGCCCTCAATTTTCTCCAATTTCAATTGGTCATTCTCTAACAAGGATCTAATAAAGTGATATTTCAAGTGAATATGTTTAGTCCGTGAATGATACGCTGAGTTCTTAGCAAAATGAATTGCACTCTGACTATCACTGAACAACCTGCAATCCACTCCATCAAAACCCAACTCACTCATCAATCGCTGCAACCAAATGAACTCCTTATTTGCTTCTGCAGCTGCAACATACTCAGTTTCTGTCGAAAATAAAACAACAATTGATTGTAGTCTTGAAATCCAGCTTACCGTTGTCCCTCCTACAGTAAAAACATAACCTGTGGTGCTCCTGCCATTGTCTCTATCACCCGCATGGTCCGAATCCACAAAACCTTGCACATCAATGTTATCACCCCCAAAACATAAACAATACTTTAAAGTTCCTTTCAAATACCTGAAAATCCACTTCACCGCTTGCCAATGTTCCTTCCCAGGGTTCTTCATGAATCTACTCACTACTCCCACTGCATGTGTAATATCTGGTCTTGTACTCACCATTGCATACATGAGACTCCCAACGGCTGATAAATAAGGCACATTCTCCAAATGTCTCGTCTCCTCATCTGTCTTAGCACCTTTCTCTTTTGACAGTTTGAACTGACCACCAAGAGCTGAAGTTACCGGTTTTGCATTATCCATGTTGAATCTCTCCAACACCTTCTTGATGTACCCCTCCTGAGATAACCACAATTTCTTGTTTTTCTTATCTCGGATAATTTGCATTCCAAGAAGTTGTTTAGCCTCACCCATGTCCTTCATAGAGAATCTCTCTGCCAACTTTCTTTTCAGATCATTAATTTTCTTCATGTATATACCTGCCACAAGCATATCATCTACATACAAAGTAAGTATAATAAAGTTACCATCCTTAAACTTTTGTAGATATACACAATGATCTGAATTGCATCTGGCAAAATCCGAATCCAACATAAATTTATCGAACTTCATGTACCATTGCCTCGGCGCTTGTTTCAACCCATACAAACTCCTTTTCAGTCGACATACCCAATTCTCTTTTCCTTTAACTTCATATACCTCCGGCTGTTCCATGTATATTTCCTCCTCCAAATCACCATGAAGGAAAGCAGTCTTTACATCGAGCTGCTCTAAATACAATCCTTTCATAGCCACAATACTTAGTATTGCTCTGATAGAAGTCATCTTGACAACAGGTGCAAATATTTCATTGAAGTCAATACCTTTTCTCTGACCGTATCCCTTCACCACAAGTCTAGCCTTGAACCTTTGTGTCCCTCCTGCCTCATATTTTACCCTATATACCCACTTGTTATGCAATACTTTCATCTTTTCCGGTCGTTTCACCAATTTCCATGTGTGATTCTCCTCCAAAGAAGACATCTCATCACGCATGGCTTGCTCCCACTTAAGATGAATTTTATCCTGCATAGCTTCTTGGTAACTCTCTAGTTCATCTGCATCAGTATACAAAACATGATATAATGGAAGACAAAGTTTTTGGGTTTGCTTCCTTATCCTCGTGCTCCTCCTCAAAGTGGGAACACTCTCTGATGAAGTATTGGAACCATCTACTTCAGTCAATGGCTCTCTCTCCTATTCGGTCTCATCTGAAACTTGTGTATTCTCAGGTGTAGTCATATCTTCTCCTTCAGATGTAGGTATTTCTTCATTTCTTTTATCCATGAGATCTATCACATCCTGTGGCTCATCCAGCTCCAAGTGCTCTTTTTCCACTGCCTTCTCACTTTTACTTTCCATGCAGTCTTTATACATACAGCCCTCATTAAATACTACATCTCTGCTACGAATTACCTTGTTATGCTCATAATCCCATAAGCGATAACCATATTCGTCGCCACCGTATCCAATGAATGCACACTTCTGAGATTTAGAATAAAGCTTCTTTCTCATCTCATGATCCACATGTGCATATGCTATACAACCGAACACTTTTAAGAATGAATACTTCACAGTCTTACCAGACCACACCTCCTCTGGAATTCCTCCATCTAAAGCACTAGCTGGACTCCTGTTGATCAGATAGACTGCCGTATCTACAGCGGCTCCCCAAAGTTGCAAAGGCAAACCTGCTTGTAGTCTCATACTCCAAGCTAGCTCCAAAATGGTTCTATTCATCCTCTCAGCCACGCCATTCTGCTGCGGTGTCCTCGGTACAGTCTTCACTCATCTGATCCCGTGGGTAGAGCAATAGTCATCGAACTCCCTATTACAAAATTCTCCACCATTGTCTGATAATAGACATTTCACCTTTAAACCTGTTTCATTCTCAACAAGAGCTTTCCATACCTGAAGATCTTGAAGACATCGGATTTCTGTTTAAGTGTGAATACCCATGTTTTCCTACTTGCATCATCTATGAAAGTGACAAAATAAGAATTACCTCCAAGAGACTTCGCCGAAGAAGGCCCCCATACATCTGTATATACCAACTCCAATCTCTCGGTTTTCTTCTCCTTGCCATCCTTCATAAAGGTAACTCTTTTCTGTTTTCCAAACACACAGTTCTCATAGAAATCAAAATTAGCATCTTTCATATCTGTCAACATACCTCTGGATTGCAATACCCTCATGCCGCTCTCACTCAAGTGACCGAGCCTCTGATGCTATAAGGTAGTCTTCTCATTCTTCACGATGGCCGAAGAAACAACGTGATCCACAGAGCTTGAGAGTAAATATAGAGTTCCCACTCTCTCACCCTTGACCACTACCATTGCTCCTTTACTGATCTTCCACTGTTTCCTCTCAAATGAGATTTGATAACCTTCGCCATCCAGCTTGCTAACAGATATCAAATACTTCTTCAAATCTAGTATGAGCCTGACCTCTTGTAAAAGCAAATTTTCACCATTGTGCAACTTTAGCTGAATTGTTCCCTTACCGACAATTTTGCATTCCTGCCCATTACCAACAATCATATGCCCAAAATCACCTTGGACATAATTATCAAACCATTCTCTGCGAGCAGTGCAATGGAACGAAACCCCTGAATCCACAAACCACAGATCTGATCTCGATTCTGTATGAGCAGACAAGCACAAATCATCATACTCTTTACTTGGATTCACCACATTCGCTCCTTCCTTATCTTTGTTTAGACAATACTTCTTCATATGACCCTCTGTCTTACATTTCCAACACACTAACTTTTTCTTTAACTTCCTCTTAGATTTTGATCTTCCTCTTTACTTTGACTCCCTGCTTAAATTTTTACTCCTTTCCTTCCTTCTGTCATTATCAATCGATAGACTAGTACTTGTAGAAACTGTGCTCTCACCCATACTCTTTTTCATCAATTCATCA